>VCAZ01000098.1:1441828-1481828 GCA_005784505.1 Bagarius yarrelli
GAATATTTCCACAGGAGGTTGGCGAGATACACACGCTATTAACAGAAGCGAATAAACAGACAGCGAATGTCCGGAGAATGTCTAGAGTGTGATATGGGAATGTCGGGAAATATAATCGAACGGCTTATATACAACGATGTCGAGTGATCTTAACCAACACAGTTGATTTCAATAAATAAAAAAAATTATAATACGCATTAGATTTACGATACTGAAGATCAAAGAGCTGCAAACCCTTTGATGTCATTTAATAACAGTAAGCGTGACCTGAAGCTAGAAATGATCATGTGTCATTATACAAATATATCTTAGTCATGTGATGATTAGATACATCACGTCTAATCAGCACAATCCGAAAAATTTAGATTACTTAAAAAAAATAATAAATGGGAGGAGGATTTGAATAAATAAAAAAAACAAAAAACAAAAACAACTTTCAGAGACAATTTGGCGGAAAATTATTAAACAGATCTCTTCATCATCAATATGTCAACAAAATGTGGCTGTGCGATTCAAGGTAGTACACCGGTTCTACTGGTTGAAGGCTAGACATGTCCGAGTTTGTATAAATTCTGGAAATTATATTGATAGATTTTCAGAAATAATTGGTTTGTCAATAGTCCCACCCCCTTTCATCGCCATGTTTGGTGTTACAGCACAAAACAGGAGCTTAAAAGTGGCTATCATTGTAAAATGTCAGTCTTTCGCACACGACTTGCCTGCAGGTTAATATTGCTTAAATGGAAAGAACCCTCTTCCTCCACTGGATTAGAGAGATCATGCAGTATCTCTTTAAGGGTCTACCTAGAAATTCTATGCAATCTGGCAACCCACTTTCTTGTCATTTGTTGAAAAATACAGGTAGGGAAATACAATCCCAAAATATGCATCATTGTGTTGGGTTGGGTTTTTTTTCTCTCCTGTCTTCGTTGTACAGTGTAATTGACACTTTATGTCTGGTGGGTAAAGGGGTGACTTGGAACAGATTGGTGTAATTTTGTTATTTCTTGTATTTTGTGAAATCTTCAACAGACCTTGTTCAAAAAAAAGAAAAAAAACATACACCGTGTCTTTGTTAGTGTGTGAATAATTAGCTATAGAAAAGATGCTACCATACGATGCTAAACTGGTACATTTTTTTGGTTAGTGAATTAATGAAAGACGCAAACAACGAGTGGATACATTTAAGACAGTGGTGTCCAAACTCCATCCTGGAGGGTCGGGGTGTCCTGCAGAGTTTAGCTCCAACCCTAATCAAACACACCTGAACCAACTAATCAAGATCTTGCTAGGTTTACCTTAAACTTCAAGTCGGAGCTAAACTCTGCAGGACACCGACCCTCCAGGACCAAGATTGGACACCCCTGATTTAAGGTTTTTTTTTTTTTAAAAAGCAAAAAAAACCCCTTAAATTTATGCTTTTTATGACACTGAGTAAAGTGAGCTGTTGACTGATCGTAGGTGATAAAGCTGATTGTGTTAAACAGGCAAAACGCTGATAAATTTAAGGAAAAATCCTTGGCGTGCTTGAATATTTCCACAGGAGGTACATGAGATACATATACTATAAACGGAAGCGAATAAACAGACAGCGAATGTCCGGAGAATGTCTAGAGTGTGATATGGGAATGTCGGAAATATAATCGAATGGCTTATATACAATGCTTTCAAGTAATCTTAACCAACACAGTTGGTTTTACCTTCCACTACGATCCATGCGTTTTTTTTCTTCCTCATCATCACCATTTAAAATGCTGCTAGTATGTCATCAGCAGTCTATCAAAACAGTTCCATTTTCACCTTCCCCTCTTTCATTTGTTCAGCTTGGTAGTGGTTTTACTCTCAGGGCTTCCTGCTCTGCCTCCAGCACAATAACCGGCTCCACGCTTGAGTCGTACCTCACACAGCCTTGTCGGCGACGAGCCTAAAACGCTGAGCGGCGATTGACTGTGACATCCCTCGAAGCGAGAAGGGGAGGAGCTTAAGGAGCGCTGGATGGAGGAGCTGGTACGCTGGTAGCGCGATACGGCCACGCCGCATCGCTCGTGCATCAGCTGGGTGAGGTTGTCGAGGAGATCCGTATCGCTGGTGCTGCTGGCCCGGATACGATAACGTCTACGCCTAGAATGGTAGAAATGCAGAACAAACGTCATTATTATAATATATACACACACACGAGTGGGTATCAATAAGTTTTAAGGCACACCAACAGATGGCAGCACTAGGCTACATACACACAGAGGAGCCTTGCATGCAGCCTTGTGCTGCCATCTGCTGGTGTGTCTCGAAACTTTTTGATACCCCCTTCATAAACATTTATATTTACGTTGGAATACCACCCAGAGGTATTTTTTAGACCGTTATTAATACATGTAACGATGTAATTGAAGAATAATTTAGTGGAGTTTACATTATTACACAGATTTGTCAGTCCATCAACAACCATTTTTTTCCTTAAAGCCATTAATAAAATGGTGGGAAACTTACAGCTTTACCACTTAAATGCTAAATAAATAGAACCCTAAATAAGCTGTTACTATAGAAACAAAAGCATTTCAAAAGGGGTGTATTAATATTATCAGACTTTATCCACACCGCTTGACTAATTAGAATCCAGTGTTAAAGACAATAAAGTAATACAAAGGATTCTTCTGATGTTTTTGTATTTACAACAGGTGTAGGTGTCATTTTCTAACCTGTTTTCTCCCCCTGGGCGGAGAGGTGGTTTTCCAGGAGGTGGATGTGGCATAAAGCGAGCAGAGAACTGGTCTGGAACCAGCGTTGGACTGATGGGTCGGGGAATTCTGCTCCTGCTGGACAGAGGGCTCGAGGAGGAGGAAAGCGAAAGCAGATCATCTCCCTGGAAGTCAGAAGCTCGAGACAATCGCTCGGAGGGGAACGTGAACTTGTCACGAAGCAGGGCAGATGGGAAGTGCTCGCAGGATAAAGAGAGGGAGGGTGATAATGGGGCAAAATTCTTTCTAGTGGGGGAGTCTGGATCACGAATGGGAATGCGGCTGGCGCGCGGGGATAATTCCCGAGGAGAGGCCGGGACCGGGGAGGCGTCGACCGTGTCCCCGGTGGTTTCGCCCTGGTTTGGAGTCGTAGAAGGACCGACATCTGGACAACCGGAGTCACTTTCTACATCTTTCTCGGTTGGTTTGGCAAAGATCAGCTGGTCATTCGCTGGAGCAAGAGGCTGGGAGGAGGTTTTGGGTGGTAAATTTGTTTGGAGATGATTGGGGTCGTCTTCAGCGGCGAGTGCTGGAGAATTCTGAACTGGATCAGTTTCACTCTTTTGCTGAAGATTGACGGATTGTGGTAAAGTGCTGGATAACTACAGACAAGAGGGAAAAGTATGCATGAACAAAAAGATTTATTTCTTTGGCATAATTTTGTTTGGTGAACAACTGTAAATCTTCAGTGCATCCAGAAAGTATGATATTCATGAGGGGTTTTTTTTAGAATTTTTTTAGAAATTTGCAAATATTTTAAACAAACTTCTTTCAGGTTGTTGGAGGAACCAAATATTAATATAACTATATATGATGGTAGCTTGACTTACGAGTGTCCAGACGATTTTTTGCATTGAGTTGCGAGCTAAAATTCAGGTTATGAGTCAGCTTTATACACCCAACCGCTAGTCAGCGTAGCAAACGCCACAGTAAACGCCGTAACATCCGCCCAGCATCCCGTGTGTCACTCGATAGCTAGTCAGACATGCGCGTTAGCAAATGGAGTTGTCTGATCTCCAAGGTAAACGCTGTACATTATACTTAATAGTATAATAGCATATAATTCCAGTACATCCTATTGTAGTGTTTTTATACAATATTCATTATTTAATAGTTTATTTTTCTTATTACAAAAAAATAATTGTAACAATAAAAAATGTGGTTTTTTTTTGGCATTTTAATTTATTTTAATGGGAAAAATTGATTTGACATACGAGTAATTTGAGTTACGAGCGCCGTCACGGAACAAATTAAACTCATAAATCAAGGCACCGCTGTACTGAAAAATAAAATTCTGGTCATACCCCTCCCCTAATCTCATCAGATCATTATAGGGTGGGTAGGTTATGGGGTGTTCTAAAAGTATTTAAAACTATTTAAACTCCACCATTCATCCTTTTCACACCTGTGCTTTAAGAACATGTAAATACATATTTTCCAGATGCTACAGTAACTTTTAGTTTTAATGTTCTATCCTTGTCTTTGTTGTTAATTATGTAAATGTAAGGACGAGGCTTTGTTCATTGTTCAACCTTTAGCACATTCTAAGCACTAACCTGCTCTAGCTGACTCCTGTTAATATGAACAATAGATGCTGGCTGAATAGTAGGCAGCCTCCTCAGCCCTGTGATGCCAGAAATTCCTGTTAGACCAGGTAGGCGGGTAAATGGGGGTCCGGTGTGACAGAGGGCAGTGTGGAGTTCTCCAGAGCCGCTAAGGCTGCTGGCTCGTTGGGGCAGAGGGTCAGACCAGGTGCGAGGCAGAGCCAGGGGGCTAGTGGAGCGCTCCTCCTCATCAGGCTTGGAGAAAGCTGATCCACTGCCTCCTTCCAGCTCTACCAGCACCCACTCCTGAGAGTCACCCTCCTGTGGGACTGGGCTGAGGTTCACTGCTACATAACCGCTGCTAGCTGCCCCCTCTTCATCCTCCAGAGAACCCTGCTCGGGACGACAGCCAATCCTTTCCTGAGGCAGGACTGGTCTCTGCTTTCCCAAGCTGTGAACAGGACGAAGAAGAGAACATGAGGAAAGGCATGTATTACACCGGAATAACGGTGTGTGTGTGTGTGTGTGTGTATGTATGTATGTATGTGTATATATATATATATTACAGCAGAATAAATTGTTAACCATAATAGATTTTTTTTATTCGGTGTATACTACGACATGTAAATAAGTGGGTGTGGCTAACGCTCACGCAGAATGCATGAGCATGAGCAAGACCAGGACTCTCAAAATCTCTATGGACCCATGATGTTCTCCAATCCAAAATGTATCCATGCCATGTCCATTGGGTATCTCATAGGAAGGAAAAATATATTTTAAAGAATTTTACATTTTTCTTACAAATATAGTTGGGTATTTATGTTGAATGTAATTTTTAGGCATCAGGGGACCAGTAGTAATATGTGGGGAATTAAAATGGCATTTTACTCTTACTTTTAATCAGCAATCACGCAGTGTTTAAAGGAATCGTATCATCATATAAGTCAAAGTTATGGCCAAATTAGGAGTGAATTTTTTTTTAATGATCCTGGTGGATAAAAATGTCCCCAAACAGTACATAAGCACTGTATACGTCGCGCTGAATTTCCGTTAAATATAATGCAGCTATTTTTCTCAACTAAGCCAATCAGTCAAGACGCTCGTTAGTATCAGGGCCTCCTTAAACACAAACTCATGAGCTTTCAGACGATTTTAATATTTGGCTGAAATTAGCATTACATCATGGATCACTTCTGGATCATGGATCACTTCTGGATCATGGATCACTTTTTGGATCCCACATCCATTTGCATCCGATTTGACTAAAAAAGTTAAACGCTGCTTCCAGACTCAATGTTTGTGGAAGATCTAATTAAATTAAGCCCTTAGCTTTTCGAAATAATAATAAAAAAAAAATAATTAAAAAAAAAGAACGAGTTATGATATGTAGTAAATAACAAACTGTAAACTATTACATAAGAATTAAGAGTATCTATGATAAGATTAGGTATATTAACAAAGGTAATTAAATTCCAAGTTATGGAGAAAGAAACGTGTATTATTGTGCTGATGCGACACTGACTAGGCTTCCAGGAAGCGTTCAATAGTAGGTTTGGGTTCAGGGGTCAGTCGCTTGTCCAGGCCCATGCTGTGACTGTGACGCATCCTTCTCAGTAATGGAGCCATGCGATCGATGAGTAAGGTCTCGGAGTGCACCCGCCTCGGAGAATCCTGCGTCGAGCCGCAGTTGGGGCTTTGATTTCCCTCTTTATTCCTCTCCTCTTCGCTGGCCACCTGGTGCAGAAACAAGTCAGACTTTAATCTTCAACCTTTATATGTGACGTGTGTGTGACGTTCTCTATATTAAAACCGGTCTATTTTATCATTCTTAGTACCTTTCTAATCTGTGGTTGAATGTGATTGCTTTTGCGTTCTCGGCTACGTTCCAGCTCCTCCCATACATCAGCTCCCTGAGCGTGCTGAGCCGGGATTGGCGGGCAATTGTCCGCTTCGCTGAGCCGCTCGCCCTGAAGGACGTCCTCTGTGTTCTCGCGCTGCATGTCACCCGGTATTGCGGAGGCGTTGGCCATGCTGTGTGAACATTTAGCAAATACAGAACGTTCCAGAGCGCACCATCAAAGCAGGATCTTCCTTATTCTCAGCATCTCTGTTAATCTGACTGCTGTGCTGTTGTAAATTAATACACATACCCCAAGTACGCCGGTGTGAGTCGTGTCAGCTGCTGGCCTGTCGTTGCTAGAGCAGCGACTGTAAGCGTGTCCTCAGAGTCAATCCTCTCCCAGTCGTACGGATCATTCTCCAGGACGTTATACGTCTTCATACTGTTCTCGAACACGGACACCAGAAGCTGGAACACAATCACATTTCTTAATACACTTTTCAACGCACACGACACCTCAGTCATATGCGGCACAGAAGTCCGGCAAAGTACCTGATAGTCGGGTTTAGTGTAGTAGTCCAGGCCTGAGATATGGTCAAGAAAAACGCTAAACTCAGCTGGAAGGTGTTTAAGCATAAGGTGATGGTCGTAGGTCTCTTTCAGGTTCCCTACTTGCTCCTGAACGAGAACAACACAAAACAGGATGGCAAATGAAATAATACGTTAAAAAAATAATCACAAAAGTTGAAAAAAAGTACAGTCTTGGGCCCAATCCAATTTCTGCCCCGCCTTGATTCCCTTTAGCTTGAAGGTGTAGGTGAGAGGGCCAGATACCCCTTCAAAGATTTGTCAGTGCCACACTTCAAACATAGGGCTATAGGAAATTTTCCAATATACATTAGCTACAGCAGCAACATCGCTGCCCAAGCGACCAAGGAATATGATTCACAAATAAATATTTTTTTGCCATTATTAAGGAATTTAACGACCAACAAATTATATTACAGTCAATGCTGTGTCTATATTTTACTGTCATGTTCTTCAAAGAAGCGGTAAAATCGCTAAAGTTCGCCAACGTTACACTGCCGCACAATTCTTTTACAATTCTTATTTGGAATAGGGAAATGCTTAGTAACTCAGTGGGAAGTGGTGGCTCATTGGATGTGGTGTTGGACTGCTGATCAAAAGATCATGGGTTTAGTTCCCAGCACCACCAAATTTCTACTGCTGGGCCCCTGAGCAAGGCCCTTAAACCCCAGCCTCACTGTTGGATAAAAAAAAGAGAGAGAGATATAAATGTAATTCTCTTTGGATAAAGATGAAATGTCACATACTTTGTCTTTGACTTTTCTCCAGGGCAGCTGACCCACCATAAACTCCACAAGCATGTAAAACAGAGACCACAGGTCATCATGTCGACCCATTTCCTGTGTGAAGGAAGAAGACAAACAAATGATTCTTAATCTCTGATTTAAATGATCACTCCTAATAGTAAACGAGGTGCGAGACACGGTACAGGATATAAAAAACCTGTGCATGGATGAGTATAAGGTGGAAATGACTTACTTTGTTCTTGTGGGCATTGATGGAGGCATAGCGCACAGTTCCTCTGAATCCTGCCACTGGACGAGGCTTTAGATATAAAAAAAAATATATATATATTTTGATATATATATATATATATATATATATATATACTATATATATATATTATATATATATATATATATATATATATATATATATGAGCCATTAATGTAATATTGGAGCAGAACTTTGGAATCTACCAGTCATGTGATATTAAAGGTGATAAATATGGGTTTAATATAAAAATCATGATCGCTTACCGGACGGACTTCTTGACAGGAGTTTGTAAACTGCCGCGCCAAACCGAAGTCGAGCATGTAGCAGGTTCGGCAGGTAGTCTTCAGTCGGCCCATGGCAAAGTTGGACTGAAAAATAGGAATAAAACTGATGACATGCTCTTGGAGTTTGAGTAATAAAACTTTAATTACATACATATTAAAGGCATTTGGCAGACGCCCTTATTCAGAACAACTTTCTAAAGGGAATCAAGACAGGGGCAGAAATGGGATTGGGCCCAAGACTGTACTTTTTTTATTTCTTTAATCAATTTGAGCATTGCCTTGCAGGGCCATGCTTGGTGGCCCACTGGGGGGAGTGGTGGCTCAAATAGTTAAGGCGCCAAGTTGCTGATCTGAAGACCAGGAAGACCTGGTTTTAAGTCCCACCGCCGGCCAGCCAACCACTGTTGGGTCCTTGAGCCAGACCCTTAAACCCTTCCTGATCCAGGGGTGCTGTATCATATCTGACCCTGCGCTCTGACCCCCAACTTACTAAGATGGGATATGCGAAAAATGCATTTCACTGTGCTGTAAAAAAGTCTATGTGACAAAATTATATTTTACACTAGTGGCAGAATGGTGCTGATAGGAATTGAACCCACAAACCCATGATTAGTAATCCAACACTTTAAGCACTGAGCTACTCCATCCCTGTATGTTATAATATTTAAAGTCCCCACTGTGCAGCTATAAACACCTAATTCATTGCTCACCGGTTTGATGTCTCTGTGCAGGAAGCCCACCGAGTGAATGCTCTCAATAGACTCCAGAATTTGTCGGCCGAGTCTGAGTGTGGTGGACACCGAAAACGTACCGTGGCTCATAGTGCGCCGAAGGTCGGCCAAATTCCTGCCCTGCAGTCACAGATTAGTTAGATAGTTAGTCAACTAGCTGGTTATCAACTTCACTTTACATCACTCTTAGGACTGGTACATTAGATGAGTAAATCCAGGTTCACACTGTGTGATTTTCAATAACCTTTTTGCAATTGTTGCTTATCAGCCTGTACAGACACGAACCCGTCAGTACAGACACGTCACGCTATAGGATCAAGACACGTCAAAATCTGTGACTCGTTGAGTAACCCACATTCTCTCGCTAAGCGCTAGCTAGCAGCAATCAAACAGCAGTAACGTTACGTCACGTTTATCAAACATTCCATTTTTTTCCTTCATAAATCAGTAAGGTTCTTTTCTTGCTGTTCTGTCCACCAGTCTTGTTTCCAATGAATTTCCAGAGGTGGTTTGTAGTTAAGTGCTGTGTTAATTGTCATCGGGTTTGACACTCCTGTTGCTTCATGATTTGACGGTCGTGGTAGGAGAAGTTACACTGTGGGAAAGTGTGTGCAATCTTCTCACACTGCCAGAATTTAAAAAAAAAAAAAAAAACTGATCGCAATGACCGTTAATCGGCTGTCGGTGAACATGTCAAACTGGCAATTAAATCCATTTTGGCATAGGATTATATCAGGATTATATACATCACTGTTGACTTTTCTCCAACATATTGATTAAAATGTGTTTCAAGTTCAAAATGATAGACAAATACACAGATAGATACACAGACAGATAGATACACAGACAGATAGATAGATAGATAGATAGATAGATAGATAGATAGATAGATACACAGACAGATAGATACACAGACAGATAGATACACAGACAGATAGACAGATAGATAGATAGACAGATAGATAGATAGATACTAGACAGACAGTACACACAGATAGATAGATAGATAGATAGATAGATAGATAGATAGATAGACAGACAGATAGATAGACAGACAGATAGATAGACAGATAGATAGATCCAGACACAGACTACACAGATAGATAGATAGATAGACAGATAGATAGACTAGATAGATAGATACATAGACAGATAGATACATAGATAGATAGATACATAGACAGATAGATACACAGACAGACTACACAGATAGATAGATAGATAGATAGATAGATAGATAGATAGATAGATAGATAGATAGATACTAGACAGACAGACTACACACAGATAGATAGATATAGATAGATAGATAGATAGATAGATAGATAGATAGATACTAGATAACAGACAGACTACACAGAGATAGATAGACAGATAGATATAGATAGACAGAGATAGAGATAGATAGACAGATAGATATACAGACTGCACAGATAGATAGATAGATAGATAGATAGATAGATAGATAGACAGACAGATAGCAGATAGATAGATAGACAGATAGATAGATAGACAGATAGATAGACAGACTGCACAGATAGATAGATAGATAGATAGATACACAGATAGATAGATAGATAGATAGATAGATAGATAGATAGATAGATAGATAGATAGACAGATAGATAGATGATAGATAGATAGATAGATAGAGATAGATAGATAGACAGATAGATAGATAGATGATAGACAGATAGATAGAAGACATAGACAGACAGACAGACAGACAGACAGACAGACAGATACTAGACAGACAGACTACACACGATAGATAGATAGATAGATACACAGATAGATAGATACATAGACAGATAGATACACAGACAGATAGATACACAGATAGATAGATAGATAGATAGATAGATAGATAGATAGATAGATACTAGACAGACAGAATACACAGACAGATAGATAGACAGATAGATAGATAGATACTAGACAGACAGACTACACAGATAGATAGATAGATAGATAGACAGACAGACAGACAGACAGATAGATAGATACAGACAGACAGACAGATAGACAGACAGACTACACAGATAGATAGATAGATAGATAGATAGATAGATAGATAGATAGACAGATAGATTCTTCACATAAGAATGTACATAAAGTCATTTGTAAATTTTTTCCTTAACTAGGCTGTGTTTTCTTAACTGGTTGATTAACACACGGATGTTTGTCAACTAGTTAATAACGTTACATACCTGAAGCTCCATCACCACATAGTTGAACCGATCGTTACGTCCACAACCAACGAAGCGGCAGACATGGTCCTTACCTGTGTGCACAGAATATTAATCATCTCTTTTCATCTACTACTAGAAAAATATTCAACTTAGCCAGTAGTGGCTCAAATGGTTAAGGTGCTGAGTTGCTGATCTGAAGACCAGAAACACATGGGTTCAAGCCCCACCACCGGCAAGCAAACCACTGTTGGGTCCTTGAGCAAGACCCTTAACCCTTCCTGCGCCAGGGGCGCTGTATTGGCTCTGTACATGCACCTTACACAATGACAATGAAGTTGAATGTTATATTATTGTTTCCTGAAATCAGGTGATTAACCCATGATAAACAATTATACACACGGAATCCAGGTAATATAAATCATGTAGAATAAGATACAAAAATTTCATGAGTCATCTGGTGGACGTCAGCCTGGCCTACTTACCCTGAAGCCTCTTAAGAACAGCCACCTCCATTTTTAAGACCTGTTTGGGCTGTTGAGCTGATTCTACTTTAAGAGCCACATTGCACTGGTTCAGCTGGTCCAGGACTTCATAGATCTCTCCGAAGCCGCCACCACCAATCTTTTTAATCTGTAGATGCACAGAATAGACATACAACTGGTTGAAAACTCAGAAAACTCCAGTCCGGCAGAGATTTTCTTTTTAATGAGTTGTACTTGTACTCAAGTAAAACGTTTAACTCCCCTACCCGCCTCTATTCACAGGTGGAGTTATATAACTAACATCCCACATCCTTTTCAGGTTCAGAGAACCGCCTTTATTAGATTTGATGTTGATATTTGATACTGTAAAAGGGCAGATAGACATGACGCAGACGTATGAGTGTAATTTAACACGCCGAGTTGGATAAACAGCCAGCAGATCATAAATAAACAGCTTTTTGGCAGCGTCTGGATTTCCAGCCTCTGATGACGGTGCAGCTTTGTGCACCTACGGTGAGCTCGGTGCAGTAAACAGCTTGGAGAAATATAACATAACACTTAAGTTCAGAAATATTAGACATTGGATATTATTGCTTTTTTATTCTAAGAGTTTACTATTATTTAAAGACATCTATTGAATGCAAAACTATTGGCACACTTAATTTAATATGTTTATTATTGACTTAATTAAATATTTTCTGTGGTTCTGAATAGGACTCTCCTTTCAGTCAGGAGGCTTTAGATCAGTTCTCATCAAAGGCCACTTCAGAAAGATCCAGAAGATTCTATGGTACATTTTTGGCTGTTGTTTGATGTGTGCATTGTTTTGTTGTCTTGTTCAAAGAATAACCCCTGACCCGTGACTAAGGCACAGCTTGGACACCAGTCAGTCTATTCCACCACAAAATCTCATGGCAGTCTTTTAACTTCATCGCTCCCTGCACAGGTTTAGGACACCTGGTACCGGAGGCAGCAAAGAAAACTGGAATCATCACACTTTTTTTTTCCTTCAGTAAACATACAGCTGGAAACTCCAAAAACTCCAGTCTGGCCCTGAAGTTCACGTTTGACCGACACCGACACACTGATCAACTTGTTGTATCTTGAGATAGAAGGTCCACTCAGATCAGTTTTTAAGGGTTTTTTGCTGTTTATTTTAACCTTTTAAATAATCTGTATGTTCCGTCTAAAAGGAGGAAGTCCTTTGGCACGTACTGTGGGTTTTAATTAAATATCAACATTAACAAAAATCAGTTTAAAACATTATTTAAATATGGTACCGATACGAGAGGGTTAGAATATCAAATTCTATGGTAATTATGGTATTTTTTATGATGTATGGTTTAGAGACAGTGGTGAGACAGCTATGATGTATGGTTTAGAGACAGTGGTGAGACCAGCAATGATGTATGGTTTAGAGACAGTGGTGAGACCAGCTATGATGTATGGTTTAGTGACAGTGACGCTGAAAGAGAGACAGGTGGCAGAGCTGAAGATGTTGAGGTTTTCTTCGGGAGTTACGAGGTTGGACAGGATTAGGAACGAGTTCATCAGAGGGACGGTTCATGTTAGATGTTTTAGGGAGAAAGTCAAGGAAGCACAGATTGAGGTGGTTTGGACATGTCCAGAGGAGGGACAGTGAATATTTTGGTAGGAGGATGTTAGAAATGAAGCTACCAGACAGAAGGTAAAGAGGAAGACCAGAGAGGAGGTATATGGATGCGATAAACGAGGACATGAAGTTAGTGTGTGTGAGTGAAGAGGATGTAGAGAATAGGGGTAGGTGGAGACAGATGATTCGCTGTGGCGACCCCTAAAAGGGAACAGCCGAAAGGAGAAGAAGAAGGATGCATGGCACGCTTAATGTATAGAGAAGTTTTGTAGGCTTTTACTCACCACCCTCCAGCGGTCCCGCACCACGTTCCCTACCGACAGAATGTCGGCCTGCTCTACTGCTCCACTCATCTTAGTGCTCACACACAGACTGAGCACAGCCAAAGCAGATCAGCGTCCGGCATCAGTGATGCAAGCTTCTCACTGAAAAAACAGAGCAATCAATGAACACACCGGATTTAAAAAGAGATCTCCTCAATGCTGAAAGTGTACCGGATCAAGTTCAGTGGAGAAGATTTAATGAAACTTTACAGCGCCAGCTGACGGACCTATTAATAATTCATCCATTATGGGAGGCAAAATAAGACCTCTTTAAGGGCACTGCCCTGGTTTTTAGTCCCAAGACTAACGCAGGGCACAGAACAGAATCGTCCACTGACGATTTCTCTTAAAGCATGACTCAAGCTAAAATAATATATTCGCTCCGGCTGCGCAGCCAAATGTGGCCCAAATCAGATTGATTTTGCCCTCATGTGACTCAGATCGGTTTCTCGTCACAGTGTGAAAAGCACAAACCATATGGAGTCAGATGTTTTCACCAGCGCTTTCTAGATCTTTAATAGCGACTTAAAGAAGCATTTTTGTATTTTCTGATAGGGTTAGGGGACTTGCTCAGGGCTCCGAATGACATCTTGGTGGTGATGGGAATTGAACCCATGAGCTTACATATAACAGCAAAACATTAAGTTTCATTTTCCTCCAATCGTCGGGGCTTTAGAGCTTTTTCCTCTGTATTAATGTTACTGTGATTAATATAATCGTACAGACTCTTTTTACGCTTTTAGTTTGTAACAGACATCCATTAAAAGTACACAAACAGACTGTGATGTCACAGATTTACTCATGTTTACCAACACCAACCCAAACTTCCCTAAAACTAGAAAATAAACATCCTGTCAGGTTTAATTGCCCCAAACACAAATAAAATGTTTACACCGCTTATTCCCTAATTCGGGGTCACAGGGATCTGCCGGAGTCTATCTCAGACGTCTCTGTAAGGGTAAAAACAGGAGGGGGACACCCTGGACAGGTCGCCAGTCCATCACAGGGACACACACACTCACTCCTATGGGCAATTTAGAATCACCAATCAATCTAACATACATGTTTTTGGACTGTGGGAGGAAACCAGAGAACCCGGAGTAAACACACACAAGAACCCAAGGGGAGAACACGCAAACTCCACACAGAAAGACCCCTGCAGGGGAATCGAACCCGGGACCTTCTTGCTGTGAGGCAGCAGTGCTAACCACTAATCCAACATGCTGCCCCTATTTGAATTTATTTTTTATTAGAAAGCTGCTCTCATTTTCAACGTCTTTTCATCCCAAACCAAATTATAAGAAAGAACTTTTTGTGATTACATCAGCATCTTTACACCGGACAGCAGATTTGGTCTAGTTGTGTAAAATTTGCACACACACTACTGGATCAGCTTTGTTTACAACATATTCCAACATATTCCCATAAGTGCTGCATCTTCTTCTATTGAGCGGTGGATGACAGTCCTGCACTACAGCGCCACACTGGTTAAGCAGCGCTATTGCAGACTTTATATTAGATCAAATGACTGTTTGACTAGCAAATTATTTTATTTAGTTAGTTTTTTTAATGATTTTATAATTAATCATTTTATTGATTGTTCCTGCTGTCAAAATGTCTTGTTTGGTAGTTTTTTCTTGCCACTTGATTTATTTTTACACTCTTTTAAATGTTTATCTCTGTAAAATTAAGCCAGTGTCTATTGTAAAAAGAGCTCTGATAATAAAAAGTCATAACTCCGTGGTTAAGGTGTCCAACTACTAACCCAAAGATTGTGGGTTCGATTCCCAGAACCACTAACCTACCATTGTGTTGGGCAATGCCCTTAAATCTGAATTGCTTAGTTGTAGAAATGAGCTAAATTAGGATAAGAGCATCTGCCAAATGATGTAAATGTAAAATTAAAAAATGTACAATCAAAAAAAAAAATCAGTACAATAATAAAAAACTACTGCAAGTGTATTAGAACACAGTTTTAGAAGGAAAAATTGATTTAGACAAAATATTAAATTTCAGGCTAAAAATCACAGCAGCTTAATAACACGCATGCAGGTCCTAATATTTACTTCCTCGGCTAATTAGCTAATTAGCATACAGTCATTCTGAGCTGGACCGTAACCAAGGTAACTTAATTTAAACGCCTTAATTGCACATGGAGCGGATTTAATAAGACTATTTTTAACTAGTATTAACTATCTAATTAGCCTGATAGCTAAAATACCCGCCAGCGTTTATTAGCATTGATTTAACACGCTTTCTTATGCTAGCTTGCTAGTTAGATAAATTTTATTTTTATTAGATCCTGTATACACACTAGACTGTAGATTTTATATTGTGCGTCAAAATTCGTGTGAATTTTGTAAATATATACATAATGTGCCTGTTTTTTTAGTAATATTTGGCAAAAAAGCTGCATTACATATTTAGCCTAACATATTTTCCCCACACACATTGCGACCCAACGCATCTTATTGGTTGGCGTGTTGTAAATACGAACAACACGCCAATCAAAGCTCTGAAACCGCTTGATAAGAACCAATCCAAGAAAAGAAGGCGGGGCTTTGCAGAAAACAGGTATGAAAGGAAAATAATAACGGCTAGTCTTTCTAAAAGCACAGTTACCTTCATCCGCAGCTGCCGCAATCCGAGTCAGAGCTCGCGGTTAAAAACATGATTAAGATGTCCACATAATGCCGTTGTTTAAAAATTTAATGCATGTTAATTTAATGCAGTAACAAATTCTATAAAAATATAACACAAATAATAAACGCGGGTAAAATAATTGACGGCGTTTTGCAGCGCCGTTACAGTCGTCTCATCTCAGCCGTCAAGCGCGCGCTGATGCCAGCATGTGACGTCACAGGGAGTCCTTTAGCGAGAATTTTATATTCATGCATAAAATATTAAAATACAAACTCGTGCACTTGACTAAACTTTTGTAAATATTATTTGCACAATTGATGCTAACAAAAAAAAACTGCTGACTGCGGTTTATCTTTTATCTGGAAAATGTATGTCATGTAATATTTTGTTTAAGCTAAATGCTAACTGAGGTCATAAGGCTGATTTATTCACCTGGAATAATTGGGAGGAATTATAAAGTCTGCACAGGTTCCACATCCTCATTTATACGCAATAGACTTTTAGACCGCAATACCTGCTGTAAAGCATGCTTCCGGTATCCTTCTCTTAAACTTTGACCTCCAAGTGTGTCAAACCGCGTCCCCTAGTATTACAAGACACGCCCCTTAGCGTTATAAACCACGCCCCTGGCAGAACATGACATGCCGCTCAATGCAGGACACGCCCCTTAGCATTATTATCCCCGCCCTTAGTATTACAAAACAAGCCCCCTTAGCGTTATAAATCACGCCTCTGTTATAACATGACACGCCCCTTTGTATTATTAGACACGCCCTTTACTATTACAAGTTACTTTAGTATTACAAACAACACACAGGCACAATATTATACGCCCCTTAGTACAACAAGACACGCCCTTTTAGTGGGTGGACATGATTATGCCAAGTGAAATGTGATCCTGGATTAACAAATTAATTAATTAAGACTGATGACATCAGATGGTTATGATTGGATATGGTTAAAATAATGATTCAACATAAGATGCTAATCCAGAATCACACGCTACTTGGCAAAATCACATTCAGCCTTATTATTACAAGACACACCCCTTTAGCATTATAAACCCCGCCTCTGGTATAACATGACACGCCCCTTAGCATTAAAATATATGCTCTTTTAGTAAGAAGCAAGACACACCGCTTAGCCATACAAAACACTCCCCTGGCACAATATAACAAAGTGGCTCATAGTTAAGGTGGCTCATACTTAAAGTGTTGGACTACCAACCCAAAGATTGTGGGTTCAATTCCCAGCTCTACCAAGCCACCACTGTTGGGTCCATGAGCAAGGCCCTTAATCCCCAATAGCTCAGTAAGATAAATGTAGCACGCTCTGGATAAGGGCGTCTGCCCTTGAATGTACTACAAGCCACGCCCTTCTAGTATAACAAGACATGCTACCTTATTCGTAAAAGACACGCCCCCTTGTTGTTCCAAACCACGCCCCAGCACAATATAACACAGCCCTAGTACTACAACACACGCCCTTTTAGTATTATAACACATGCCTTTTAAGTATTACATGACACACCCCCTTAGCATTACAAACCACTCCCATAGCACACCATGACACGCCCCTTAGTACTACAAGTCACGCCGTCCTGGTACTGCCCATTTATAGAAAAGTATTTACCCAGGCTCTCAGTTTCTTTACTTTTGCATGTTTGTTTAATTTTACAACCTATGTAATAACATTTGCAATGAAATTAGATTTTCCTGTTTTCTTTTTTGTTGTTGTACATTTATCTATTTTTTAAAAACTGAGCAATTGGGGGTTAAGGGCCTTGCTCAGGGGCCCAGCAGTGGTAACTTGGTGACTTGGTGGTACTGGGAATCGAACCCTGATATTTAAATTAGCATTCCACCACCTTAACCAATAAGCTACATCCATCAATCCCTTGGCAATGTTCTGTTCTCCAGCTAACGATAGCATGGGATGACTGACAACTGACAACTAGCAGATGTCTTTCACTATACTTATTTAGAATACCTTCATGTTACCCCACCATCGCATTGTATTTCATTTAATATATTTAATGATTCTTGTTCCACAAAATGTTCTAAATAAATCACATTATAATAAATAAATCTTCTTTATAAATACTGAATTTGGCAGCATACAATATATAAATCATGGGTGCCCCCAAGGGGTCACCACAACCACCCCTGTGGCACCCCTAGCATGTTTTTGCAGTAGATATTATTGATTTAATGCATAATGTAAATTCACAAATGGTTATAAAGTGAAATAAAATTCAGCAGCCACCAACTTTCCCTCGTTTTACTGCCCTCCTCTGGCCACCCATGATAAAAAATTTCCCCTTAGTAAGTGACCATTTTTATTAGTTTTTTAAAGAACTACATTTACATTTGTAGTATTTAGCAGATTCCCTTTATACAGAGCGACTTACATTTATTTTATTTATACAACTAACAAATTGGGGGGGGTGGGGGGGGGGGGGGGGGGAGGGGGGGGGGGGGGGGGGGGGGGGGGGGGGGGGGGGGGGGGGGGGGGGGGGATAAGGGGCCTTGCTCAGGGGCCCAACAGTGGTAACTTGGTGGTGCTGGGAATCAAACCCAGATCTTCCAATTAGTAGTTGAACACCTTAATCGCTGCGATATCACTTCATCATAAATAAATGAATAAATGAAGAGGCAGACAGATGAAAAAACAAGAGGTATTTTAATTAAAACAGGGATTCACACCAAACACATCTTTAGAGACAAAATGACTGAACTTTGAGGTTCTTATGTAAGAACATGTATTGAATGGATGAATCTCACTGTTTAACCGCAATTTTACATGTAAATCCTTTAACACTGTGTTATAGTGACTGATACATTGAGGATCGGCTTGTTCTAAAATACTTTTGGAACACAGTGAAAGTTAAAAGAGGTATAGAAAACATTAAAACACCCAAATTTTTTAAAGATGGCACATTAACGAGCGCGCTGCCTTCAGAAACACCACATAAAAAAAAAAATGTTTGGTAAATTTTAAAATGACACAAAAAATTTTTTTTTCTACTATCCCTTATTATCGCCTTACAGGTAATTAGCTAATCAAATAAACAACAACAAACTATTACAGCTTAGTGTCTTTATGTCGGCGATTATTTCTTCATCCTGGTCAAGTTACGAAAATTAAAAAAAAAAGTCTAAAAATGTTCTCTGGACATTTCAGTCAGATCTTTAGTGCTCGACCAGACAAACAGAGAAGATCGAGTGGATGCAACAGGTTTTGTAGATTTTGTCCGTATATGGTTAGCTCTCCTGTGCAGCCTTTTCTGCACCCAGGAGTCTCTCTGTCTCGCCTGCGTCCCCCGTTTCCGTCTCCTGCTCTGTGGACCAGCATGGCAGCCTGGCCATGAGCGGTTTGTGGAGTCCGTTGTAGAGCGCCGTTCCCAGCAGCAAGATAAGGAAGCCGAGGATCTGCAGGCCGTGGAACGACTCCCAGCCCAGGGCCAGGCTCACGGCCCAGATGACCAGCGTACGCAGACTGTCCAGCACCATGCGCGTGGTGGCGCTGATCTCTTTGGTCACGCTGATGCCGGCGAAGTTGAAGAACGCGATGCTCACCGTGTTGCCCAGAAGCGCCAGAACGATGAGAGGCTTGTGGCCGATCTGGCAGAAGGCGTCCAGCGCGTCCTCCAGAACCTGCCGTGGGTTGCTGCCAAAGCTTCCAGCCGGGATGTAGAACATCGGAATGAGGAGGAGGGTCAAGATAACGAAACCAAAAAAGCCTAGAGTCAGAAAGGGAGGCAAATGGATGAAAGGTTTTATTCCGTATTAGAAATTATACTTAAATTTTCTATTCGATAATATATATTTTATATTTTTATCAAAATTACGCTTTACATTATAACAGATGTTTTTGATCAGCATCAATAAGAAGTCATAAATTATGTTAAGGTTCACCATACACCCCTCCCGCCCCCATATGAGATTACTATAGAAACGAACATATTATACCTAACATATTCTAAAAAATTCTTAAACACCTTTTGACCAATCCGAATGAAGAATTTACCACAGTTGTGGTATAACCCCAAGAATTTTTACATTACAGTGGTACGTTGACTTACGAGTGTCCCAACTAACGAGTTTTTGGAGATATGAGTCGCCTCTCAGACGATTTTTTTGCTTTGAGTTGCGAGCTAAAATTCGGGTTACGGGTCAGCTTCAGACACCCAACCGAACGCCACAGTGAACGCCGTAACATCCGCCCAGCATCCCGTGCGTCACTCGATAGCTAGTCAGACGTGTGTTAGCAAGTGGAGTCGTCTGATCTCCAAGGTAAACGCTGTACATTATACTTAATAAAACCAGTTTATTCCAGTACATCCTATTGTATTGTTTTTATACGATATTCCATATTTATAAGTTTATTTTTCTTATTTAAAAACATGTAACAAAAAAATTGCAGCGTTTTTTTGGGGACCCAAATTAATTAATTGCATTTCAATTCATTTTAATGGAGAAAAAATAATTTGGCATACGAGTAATTTGAGTTACGAGCTCCATCACGGAACGAATTAAACTCGTAAATCAAGGCACCGCTGTACTGAAAAATAAATACAAAGATTGAAAGTAAAGATATTAAAACTGTGTATTACAGTGTAATAATACATGTATTACACAGTAAAATTTAAGTAGCGCAACATAAGATGCATTTTTCTGTTCCCTTTACTTTACCTTCAGTCCCGACTGCCTTCAGAGGATGAACATTGTGCTTATAAATAAACTTCTCCTCCAGGACCATCTGTACCGACACGATGATCTGCGCCATGATGATCAAAAGGTCACCTGTAGGTCAAAGAACGGACATTTTTTATAGACGATCCTTTAAGATCCTTTCAGTTATTTTACTGAAATCACCCAGCAAATAAAATCATTTCACTGCAGGGATGAGGAACAAAAAAGTTTTGAGCTTGACTCTAAGCCTGGCGCGTACCGGTGATGACATCACTGAGCTTGTGGCTGTCGTCCCTGTTGCCGCTCACGAAATCAGCGAGTCCGACCACCACCAGGCCCAGGATGGTGATCAGTATCCCAATCCACTGACTGGACGCCAAGCGGCGACCCAAAAACGCCACTGACAGCAGACCAGTGAAGATGATCACCGCACCCCGTAACATCTGGAAACTGGAAGCACTGGTCATGTTTAGTGCTGGATGTGTAGAGAAAAAAACAGAGAACAAGTTTAGTTTTTAAAAGTTTAAACCTTCTATAATGTTAATTTATATAATTATTTCATATTATTAACAATTAACCCTTTCAGGATGTTTCTATTTGTGAATTTTAACACTTTTACTGGGCTAATAATTAAAAATTGTAAAGTTTTTACCATGTTACTACTTTTTCTATGTAATTATGTCAATTTTAATACCTAATTTTATTAGTTTTATTTTAAACTTGTGTTACTATATACAATTTTTACCACTTCCTTTTTGTATGTTACTGTTTACAAATCTTCACTTATTTACTGTTACTACTTACATTTGTTTTAACAAAAAGCGTAACTACTTTTGCACATTACTATTTACAACTTTCACTATGTTAGTATTTACAGTATTTTTATTTACACGTTACTGTTTACAACTATTACCATGTTACTACTTACACTTTTTTTTACAGTTTAATTGTTACTATTTGTAACTATTTTGTATGGTACTATTTACAACTTTTAATACTTACAATTTGTAACAGAAAGTGTTACTATGTGGAACTATTTTTGTATAGCGGTACAACTTTTGTACTAGTTTACAAAAAACCTTTTAAAGCTTTTATTATGTTACTATTCAGAATTTTTCATACTTTTGCCATTTCTAACAGTTTCATTGTTACCATTTGTTGCTATTTTTGTCACTATTTACCACTTCGCATCCTTTTACTATGTTTCTAACTACAATTTTACTTCGACTTTTTAATTCTAAGTTACTATTTACGACTCAAAAATTGTAAACAGTAACATAGTAAAAGGTAAAAAAAAAAGTTGTAAATAGTACCGTACAGAATACTTACAACTAGTAACAATAAAACTAGTAAAAATTGTAAGTAGTAACATAGTAATAGTTAAGTCGTAAACGGTAACATTCGGCTTCAAATTGTAAAAGTGTTAAAAAATTGTAAATAGTTACAAAATATTTGTAACCCTTTTTATACACCACAACTGATGATTTATAAAAGTAAATTTTTGGCCAAAATTTTAAAAAATTTTACTTACAAAAGTTGAGATAGACAAGAGGTTTTCTGTAAGTTTATAGCCAATGCATCCCTGCATTACTTATTCCTTAGGATAAATAAATAAAGTTGAGGTTAAAAGTGACTCCTTCTTACCCACATACATGATGGAGGTCCCTGCCATGTCACAGATAGCGGGTGGCAGGAAGAGGAGGGGGTTGAAGCTCTGACCTGGTTCTATTGTGGGCGCCGGTCTGCGCCGGTCGTGGCAGATGAGGATGTAAAAAACGGCTAGGCAGCTCAGCTCGCCCAGAAACATGCACACGGCCTGGAGAGATATGGCGTCATAGACAGAAGGTCAGTACAAGCATTACACAAGCAGAGAAAATGACGAGTCAGCAGCAGCAGCCTCCATCAGACAGTGTATAACCGCGAGCTGAGTAATCCGCTCACACCAAACTGATGACACCAAAGTTTCATGCCTGATCACCACCTGATCACGAGTTCATATCTCAACAATGATTAAGGAAACACTGCCTTCCTCTTTCACCCAAAGAACCGAACTGCTGGCTCATAGGTCAGATAGATCAGATATCCTGACTCAGTTAGTGATCTCTTCCTCTCTTCCTTTAATCACACGTTGCTGACAAAAGCGTTTGCTATTAATTAGATGTAGATGTCTTTAACTGAAAGTCTTCCCTAACTCTAAGGACGTTTCCAGCATCTTCAAGCCCAAAGAGATTTTTAAGCCATTTTTTTTTCCAAACTCAGAAACCAAATAGTCACAATTTTTTATTAGATTAGCACATTTGTCACATTCCGACATTGTAATTATTTTTTTTTATATTTTTAGGGGGGGGGGGGATAGAGATAGGGGAAAAATGTTCCTACCTCCGTACCAGAGTATGCATACAATGGACACTTTACTATCCCATAAGCCCATGTAAGAGACTCTTCAAATAATTTCCAAGTATTTTAGTTAGTAATTACAGTCATTTAACATCATCCCAGTTAAACATTAGAAAAACATGATCTAATAATGAAAAAAGGCTAGAAGATCATTAAAAATATCGATAAACCCGATTATCGGTCTATCTTTACTATTAATGACTAAAAAGTATGTGTCATTCTGTAATAAATAAAATTGCTAGTGTTAATATATTGCTGAGGTATAAGAGTACTGAACTACTTCAACGAGTGCAGTTACAAATAAATAAATAAATGATTTTCTGCTTAATATATATTATATATACATATATAAAATATATAAATATATATATACATACATAATATATATAAATCTGATCATCACCAACACAGGAAGAAATCCAGGTAAAATAAAAATAAGAAGATTGTTACCTGGACGAAAGGATGGGAGAAGCTGTGATTAGGGGTACCAGAGCAGCCAGGAGCAGAAAACATGTCAGCCCATCTGTTAATACAGATAATATAAATATTTTAGTTTTGCGATATTTGTGATATAAATCACAGTAACGCTACACTCAGTCACTCATTTAAAGACTTTACAGTTTTAGTTTAATGTGATTTGTTTATTGGAGGTTTGGTAACATCATTGATCTTCTATTGACCGATTTTTGGACAGGGTCTTAAGTCTACTATGGATTTTTCAGGTAAAGAAAACAGAATAATCAAAGTAAAAAAAATGGATAAGGAAAGAGTCAGCATGATGGAACGACTTAATCGACGTGTCTGTAGGTTTTGGATTGAGGTATTTATGTTTTGTATAGAACTTTAACCTAAATCAAGCGACTGCAACTTTAATCATTAATGATTTGATCAGATTAAACAGGTAACGACGTTTAACTCGAGCCACAAAAAAATAAATAAATAAATCAATCAATCAATCAATCACAGCCTCCTTCGTCCTGCAGACAGGAGCTTCACGCCGGGGATCGGCTTTCTGCGAAGAGCCGTTAGTCTCTGATTAAAGTTAGGCTGCGACTCGTGATGTTTTATCATTTCAGACAGGCAATTAAAAGGAGTGTGACCACCATGTGCAGCTGGAGTTGCTACAGATTGTGAACAAAACGTAACCTAATATACTGTGGAAAAAGTTACCCGTCTATCAGCATGAAATACTTTTTTCTTGTATTTCATTCTTTCACTTTGACTTTCGATGTTTTTGTGTCCTGGACAGTTTCAGCTTATGTTACACACATGATCCGACAGGACTGGGAATAAAACAGCTTTAATTTTTTTATTTCCTTATACTTACTGAAAATAACACTGAGTTTTTTTTTTATTTTAAAATTTTAATTAATTAGCCATTTGGCGGACGTCCTTATCCAGACTTACATTTATACAGCTGAGCTTTTGGGGGTTGGGGGCCTCGCTCGGAGACCCGGCGGTCATGGCTTGGTTGAGCTGGGAATTGAGCTCACAATCTTCAGATTGGCAGTCCAACACCTTAACCATGAGCCACCACATCCCCCGAATTATAACCAATTATAATAAAGAAAAGCAAAGCACTAAAAGCATTTTAAAATTAAAAAAAACATTAAAAAATCCATCAACTCCAGCTATATAATGTCATATGTTTAGATGCAATCAGACTGCACACTCAGTCCCATGCACTTAGAACTGCTGGACAAATCGAAATCAAGAACGTTTAGACAATAAAAAAGACTTTTAAAAGTATTAATAAAAAAAAAAAAAAAAAGATTTATTTTTAATTCATATAATTAAAATTATAAATAAAAGGACAAATGCTGACCTTTCACATACCATCGCCTAAGTCACATGGCGCAATATGCACCGTATGCAAATTAAAATTATTTACCCTGTGTATAATGTAAATAACTTTTAATTCTCATACATAATGTGAATAATTTTAATGCACCATGTGACTTAGGCAATGATCTGTAAAAGATCAGCATTTGTCCTTTGCTCTAATAATAATAATAATAATAATAATAATAATAATTTTAACTTATTTTTAGAAAATACATTAAATAAAGTTAGCTAATTAAAAGTTTTTGCCCTGATAGATATATAAATCTTTATTCCACTATACAGTAAAAGCATTGAGAATAAGCAGATAAAGCTCGGGCAACAAGAAATGGTACGGCCCGTTGTAGGGGTGCTCGAAACTGAGATATATGTGTCTTTCTAACACAGTTTGATAACTATTATTATTTCTCTGTTTAGTACATTATTAATGAATAATTAGTAGAATTTTGTAAACGTATATTTTATAAAATTAACCGAATTATTTGTTACATTACTATTTATGAGTTACAGTTTCCCCCCTACACACGCCTGATTTGATAGAGATCCAATGTTTGTGTTTACGACAATCACTAAATCGAATTTCCTCACTGGACGTTTTGTTAAATATATTTTTAAAAAACCCGAACATCATTTCTCCCGGAGACACAATTAACTTTACTAAAGTCTATTAATGTAGCTGATGCAGAGCAAACAGTTAAAAAAATAAATAAATAAATAAATTTTAAAAAAAGAAAAAAAAGACATGATCACGGAATGATAAACGACTTACTTTGCGGACAGGGTGTTGATGGAGCCCGTAGTGAGCATTAAACCAGCCAGAAACAGTTGGTACTTCGTCCAGGCCATGGTGAAGATCTAATGAGCAGAACCAGCATTAGACACCGGGTTCTAGCTGCTCCTGCTTTTTGCCCCTTTACTCACGAAGCTAACGACGTAAAAGCCGAGGTCACATGACCACGAGGTCAGCTGACGCGTCAGCAGTGCTTCAGTTCAGAGAGCTGTGCAAATAACATCTATAATAAATCTAAAGCCAGAACAGTGATTAATGATCAATTGTCTAATAAAAGAAACTAAACGTAACTGGGATAAAGAAATAACAGACAGACATTACTGTAGGAAGGAGGAGGGTGTGTGGTTGATATAATAACAGAGAGGGTATAAATACATGCTTGAGAATGAGACACAGGATCAAATAAAATATTACATCTAAAAAAAGACTGTAGATTGTAGGACCAGTAAGGTGTTAGACTGCTAATTGGAGAATGAGGGGTCGATTTCCAGCACCACCAAGTTACCACTGGTGGGCCCGTAAGCGAGGCCCTTAAAATAGATAAATGTAAGTCACTCTGAATATATGTGTCTGCCAAATTATGTAAAATAAATGTAAAACAGTTAATACTGTTGCTTCACAGCAAGAAGGTCCCGGGTTCGATTCCCAGACAGGGGCTTTTCTGTGTGGAGTTTGTATGTTCTCTCTGTGCTTGTGTGGGTTTATTCCAGGTTCTCCGGTTTCTTCCCACAGTACAAACACATGTATGTTAGACTGATTGGTGATTCTAACGTATCGAATCTGCTTTTAGTTATTCAGCCATGTGAAAGTGGTAGGACAGTGGTTAAGGTGTTGGACTGCTAATTGGCAGGTTGTGGGTTTAATTCCCAGCATACATTTATACAACTGAGCAATTGGGGGTTAAGGGCCTTGCCCAGGGGTCCAACATTGGTAACATTGGCTGTGCTGTGAATCTTAACCACTGAGCTACCACTTTCCCACAAATCTTAATTTTTTTTTATTGAGTGAATAAATTTCCAGCAGACGTTCTTATCCAGAGTGACTTACATTTATCTCTTTTACAGCTCAGCAATTAGGGGTTAGGGGCCTTGCTCAGGGTGACTTGGCGGTGCTGGGAATCAAACCCAGGTCTTTCCGGTACCAGTCCAACACCTTAACCACTAAGCCCACAGTTACCAGAAGAGATAAATGTAAGTTGCTCTGGATAAGGAAGTCTGCTAAATGTTGTAAATCTGAGTGTGAGACGTGTTAAATCAGTAGCCATCTTTAAATCCAGGCTTAAAATTCATCTATTAAGTTCCGCGTTTACTGAATGATCAGCGTGATGCGTCTAAACTGACTACAGTCATCTTATATTCCGAACGGTTTTCATTCATTTTAAAGCTTTGTTTTTATGCTAATTTTTCTGCATTTACTGTTAAAAATTTGTTTATGATTCTTTTAATTTCTCTCATCAAAAGCATTTTAAAATAAAACTGTGTATGAAATGTGCTATAGAAATAAACTTGCTTAATACTAAATTCTACAACTACTTCTACTGCTGCTGATATTAACGCTAATAAAAACTACTTCTGATACTGCTGATACTAATACTAAATACTACTACTAATACTACTATTGCAAATACCGCCGATACTGATAACAATACTACTGCGACAAATGCAACAGCGAATACTACAAATAATACATCTGATACAGCCTAAAAATACAGCCTAAAAATATCACTACTACCACAACGTCTCCTACTGCTACTAAACACAATTACTACAGCTAGTAAATGCTAATAATAAAAGTCTCTGCTGGTCACATAGACTTTTCAGCCTAGCTTAGAAAGTTGGTGTCAGAGCGCAGGGTCAGCTATGATACAGCCCCCCTGGAGCAGGAAGGGTTAAGGGTCTTGCTCAAGGACCCAGCGCTGGGGGTTGAACCCAGATCTTCCTGGTCTTTTAATCAACAACGTAGAGCCTTAACCATTTAAGCCACCTCTGTCCCCGGAGTGTAAATGCAGTCCGTAACTACCAGAAATTGCAGAAAATGCAATTTTTTGTAGAATTCACACAGCACAACTGGAGTGCAATGGTTGAGCCTCACTCTGGGTGAACTACCTTCTTAATCATGGTATCTCCCGTGCCAGGTAAGTAAATACACCTACTACTACTACTACTACTGCTACTACTACTGATACTAATACAAACTACAACTACTGCTGATACTAAACACTACTACATCTCCTACTGCCACTACTAATATTAAACACCACTACAACAACTACTACTATTATTACTGAATACTTCTATTGATTATTATTATTATGACAGCTTCTAAATACTAATACGATTTATTATTATTACTACTACTAACACTGCTAATTACTACTCTCACTATTACTGTTACTGCTACTCCAGAAGCTGCTGCTCTAATTGTAAAGACTTTACTTAATTATTATAATCACAGTTAGAGTCTTAATGCAACGGCGGGTGTACCTGGACACGTGTCCGTATCTGGTTTGGACTAAACCAAGGATTGTAAATCATAATTTTTAGGTATTGATGTCATTTTCCACCTTATTGGCCAAAGAGTTGACACTTGGATTAAACCAGTTTTTTTGGTTAATTATAAACCCAACCCAAGGACATGTGAAATAATACCTCAGCACTACATCTCTCAGGATTTCTGGGACACACACATGTACACACAATCACACACACACACATGCACACACTTATTGCTTATTCTATCCATAAAAGGAAGGGTCCATCACAGGGAAAACCCACACTAACAATTATCAGGTCAGTCCTTTGGGCATTTTGCCTTTATTTATACATTGACAGCATTTGGCAGACGTCCTTATCCAAAGTGACTTACATTTATCTCTTTTATACAACTGAGCAATTAGGGTTTAAGGCCCTTGCTTAGGGGCCCAACAGTGCTAGCTTGGTGGAGCTGGGAATCAAACCCACAATCTTCGGGTTGGTAGTCCAACATCGTAACCACTAATTACAGGACAGACAGATATGAAATGAGAGAGGTAGGGGGGGGGGGACCGTAAATGACCCAACCCAGAATCAAGCCCGGGTGGCTGGAGCGCATGTTGCAGCTGTGCATGTGGGTGCTGGTGCCTTAATCCACTACACCATGACGCCGGGCCTGAAACAGTTAATTTTTTAGGTCTGGAAAACTGTTTATCGACTGATTTTAAACTGTTGTTTGCAAAAACTGCACTTAAAAAGTGAATCGATTCTCTAAAAGCCTCGTAACTCCAGAAACTGTATGAAAAAGAACCCAGTAAAATTTGTTTACCCGTATCCTTACACTATTACACTATATAGCCAAATGTAAACTCCACTCATAGAGTCTAAAGCACACAGTTGTAGTACTGGAACTGTGGGACTCAAACCCTGTCCCAGCATGACAATGTCCCTGTGCATAAAACCCCTGATCTCCATGAAGACATGGCATGTTCTGGATGTTTTGGAGTGGAAGAACTGATTCTGATTCTGACTCAACTCCATTAACACCTTTGGGATGAACTGGAACCCTGACCGAACCCCAGACCTCCTCACCTCAACATTAGTGTCTGATCTCACTAATACTATTGGAACTGATCAAATCTACACAGTCACATGACCCAACCGAGTGGAAAACCTGCACAGAAGTCTGGAGCTGATTATAGGATGACATATGAGCATATGGTTGTAATAGTCGAGTGTCCCGATACTTATGACCATATGGTGTATCATGGGCACAACTTTGAAATGAACCATTTATTAAATCATAGTTTTTAACAACAATAGTTAATTTGCTCCGAAAGTCGCATTTCACACAGTTGGTGTTTTACTGGCCTTCGGTTGAATCGTAAGCACGCTGATATGCTGGCGGGGACATTTGGCACTTTTGTGTTGATAAATAACTGAAAGAACAGGTCGTTCTGAGTGACAGGCATTACGAGTCACTTTACAGAATCGACTCTTTTGAACACATTTTTGGAGCAAATTGAACTAGTTGAGATTTGATTTGTTTATTTCAACACCAATTTACCCACTTTGTTGTAACAATAAAACAATAATTTTTCAATATTTGTTGACATGCAGGTTGATGTTGTGTTATTATACAGGCCTGTGGTGAATCTTCTCGTCCTTTTGCCCTGGCTACGGAGAATTTGGGCCATACTTAAATAAATTTTGTAAATGTATGTAAATGTAAATGCCTTTATTTTGTCATATATACTATTTTACAGCACAGTGAAATTCTTTTTTCGCATATACCATCTTAGTAAGTTGGGGTCAGAGCGCAGGGCTGGGGTCAGTTATGACAGTTATGTCATTTTGGGGTCATTTTAATTTTAAAATCAGTTATGACCCCACCACTGCCCCAGATTTTAAAATTAAAATGATCTTTTACCAGAAAAAGTATCTTTTTAAAAAACATCTTTATTTATATCACCTTCTAGGCGATGATTCTGTGGTTTTCAGATACTTATCAATTTTCGTAATAACCTATAGCATCATCTGATTTAGCTGCTAAAATGCATGACGATTAAATAGTCTGCATTGCCACCTCACAGCTCCAGGATCCCAGGTTCAATCTCAGGTCGTCTGGGTTTCCCCCTGATTCTCTGGTTTTCTCCAAACACATACACATTAATAGATCAGCTTGGATAAATTGCACATTAGGTGTAAATGAGTGCATAATTATGTGTGTGCATAGTTCTGTGTGTGTGCAGTAAGGGGAAACAGTAGTTTAGTGGTTACGTTTTTGGACTGCTCATCAGAAGGTCATGGGTTTAATTCCCAGCATCTCCAAGCTGCCGTTCTGAGCTATTATACAAGAAAGACCCTTAATCCCTATCTGGATAAAAAATAGTCGTATTTACTGTAAGTGTACTTAATATGTAGGTCACTTTGGGAAAGAATGTCTGCCAAATACCCCCTCCTCCCCCCCAGTCCTCCCACCCTCAGAATCTGTTTAAAGTGGTAACAGAAAGTGATTGAATATTAGGTTGCTAATAGTAAAGTCTGTATTATAAAGTAAAACATTATTTAATACAAAAAAAAGTTGTGGTAAGTGTTTGGGGGGGAAAAAACGTATTTAAAGACTGAATCGACTGACCAAAAGAACCGGTTGACTCGTGAATCATTTGTCACTATGTGAAACCCGTGCAACCCGACTCTTGAGTCTCGCGGAAGACATGCAAATATGGACTGAAACTTTTAACACGGAAAGGCGCTTTTAGATTTGAGTAGTTTGATTGTTTGATATCGACGGTATTTGTAAGATAAAACTCACAAACTCGAGACAACAACAACAAAAAAATGCCGCTCGACGCAGCGGAATGCGCGACTTTGTGCAACTTTTGTTTCCAGCTTGCGCCTTTCAAATGTTGACACATCGACGTCTTAACGACTTCCTACAGACTCGCGGTCGGTTGTGACCCGGCTGTAGGGCTGTAATAGTGAGCAGTCGTGCAGGCGTGTGCATGCCAGAGTGTCGACTTTGGATCCGGGTTGGATCGGTTTTCTGCGTCACTCAACCCTGTCACCCGAACCTGGAGACAGAAACACGAAAAGAAGGCAAAGGCGACATTTAACCTAAGTAAGTGGATCTGTGCGCACGTGAGGTGTGAGACAGTTTGGTTGTTTGCCTTCTGTCCTTCCTGTCTTGCTTTTGCGTTGCTTGCGTTTGCAATTAGTTGCCTGCATGTGTGTATTCAAGACAGTAAGTGTGTGTGTGTGTGTGTGTTCGTGCGCATTTATTAGAGGCCTTGGAAGCAAAAAAAACCCCAAACAAAATTGCATTGCATAATCAGTGGCTGAAGCCCTGCGGAGAACCTGTCATAATAATTATAATATTTACAATATGAACCTTAATAATGATTAAAAAAGTGGATGAAAATGTCTGTAGTAGGTTATATGGTTAGAAGTTTTCTCTCTCTCTCTCTCTCTCTCTCTCTCTCTCACACACACACACACACACATTCTCCCATATTCTCTCTTCCCCTTCCCTCTTCACTTCCTGTAATTCTTGTTGTCTTACACTGCACTGTCCACGCCCCTGCTGCAGTTTGCTTTCTGTCTCTCTTCTCTATGCAGGACATAGAAAAAAAAAAATCAAGTTTGCCTGGAGGAATGACAGCTCTCGTTCCGGAAACAATCTCACAAGATTGACTACACGCACAGAGAAATGCATTAAATGTATTCGGCATCCATGTCTCATCCCACCCCCCACCCCTCTAAAGTGAAAGTAGTTGTTCTTTGATAGTCTTTCACCTGCTATAACTCATTGACCCGAGTGTAACCGGGAAACTGAGAAAGTGTGACGTATACGTGATTGTCTAGAGTACAGGTTCCCAACACTAGACTACTCGGCGTACACCCTTTCCTGCATAGTTTTGCGATCTCTCGTCACGCAATAGAACTGATTCGACTACTTAAAGTGCCAATTAAGAGCACTTTATGAATTGTAATGGGTGTGTTTTTTAAAAGAAGCAAAAAAAAAAAGAGTCCGGAGAGTCGGGGTGAGAACCGTGTGATAAAGTAAATGTTAAGCTCAAAGCAGCTGTGAATACATTTTTTTATGTATCTTTTCACAGACTAATCGTCTCTTTTCCAGACTCGTGCCTGAGGGATGACAAACCACTTAGCTGTTTACAGCATAACTAGTGTGGAGAAGAGGAGAACAGACAAGGGAGGAAGTGCAATTGGTGTTCTCTTCCCACTTCTGCGTGGCATCTGCATGCTAAGGCGCTCTGACGAAGGCAGTCAGACTTGTAGAGCAGCTGGTTTTTTTTTTTCCGGTTTTTTTTTTTTTCAGTTGGTGTGTACCGATGAGCAGTTCTGCACGCCCTTGTGTAATTTTGCAATCTCAACATGAGCCTTTCTCCTCATCAGAGAGGGAACGTCAGTAATCTGAGCAAGCAGAATATTGAAGGTTTCGAGGAGCTGGCACAGCATTCTGGCGAGGCTTTTTACAACACTGGGGGTGCGTCGTTGGAGCAAGCGAACAGCGGTGCTGGAGGGGGAACCGATCCTGGTTTTGATCTCCAAAACTCGTCTGTTTTTAAACCTGAGAAAGGCTATCAACTATGGGGTCATTTTCAGCAATCAGGTCCAATGAAATGGGTGTCCCAGGAGCCAGTGCAATCCTCCAATTGGTTTCCAGGTCTAGCGAATTCAAATAAACTGCAACAGAGCTTCGGACCTTCTCTGTGTGGAATGGAGGGTGCGCGAGGACATCAAGCTTTACCCAAGACCAATCATGATGTTGGCACACTGCAGCAAGAAAAAATGTCTGCCGGTTCCTCTGTGCCCTACTCCGAACCAACACAGTCTATGGCACCAGGAATGGAATGGGATTCTCATGCCATGACAGCCATGCATCATTCTCAGTACCAGGGTCACCAACCAGGCCAAAAATCAGGAGACCCACAATACCAACCTCACGCCATGCATCACTCCATGCCTGACTCTACTCTACAGCCCTTTCAGCTGGCGTTTGGACCGAACAAGCAACTTCAAACCTCAGGTTTCTTTCAGAGTTTCCAAAGAAACAGCACACCACCGAATCTGGGTTTTAGTGAACCGGCAAAATCACAGCAGCAGCAGCAACAACAACAACAACAACAGCAACAGCAGCAGCAGCAGCAGCAGCAGCAGCAACTCTTGCAGTTACAGCAGCAGCAGCAACAACAGCAAATATTGCAGCAGCAGCAGCAGCAACAACAACAACAACGACTGCTTCAAATCCAACAGCAGTACCACCATCAACAAAAGATCCAGGAACAGCTGCAGCAGATGCAGCAACAACAGAAACAGCAGCAGCAGCATCAACTGCAGCAGATGCAAAAAACATGCTTCAAACTGAATCATGTCCTCCGCAACCACTTCAGCAAGACCAGCGACTGGCCAGACCACCTCTACAACCGGACAACAGTCAGGTCAAAGCAGGTTCTTGTATGTTGCCTCCTCAAAGACAGGATCCGAATCCACAGTCACCAGTGACTAAAGAACCAGGTCTTGGTCAAACAATTCAGGAGACGCAAGAAATCGACGGCAAACCCGAAGCGGTCCCGAGGCGCTCCAGAAGGCTCTCAAAGGATGGAATCTCCCCTACAGGCAACCCGCCTGCGAAAGAACCGTCCCGTAACGGAGGCATCACTTCTGTTTCTGGACCTTCAGTAGGAGTTATACATAGTACTCAGAGACGGAGAAGGACTTCCAAAGAGATCAACCTCGAGACTCTGGCGCAGAAGGCTTCGGAAATGGAGTTTCTACCTGCAAAGGTGAGTGTTTCTTGGGTAATAGTTACATCATTTAGATAAATGTTGGAAAAATGTGATTGAGGGGATTTTCAAAGTAAGGGCTGTGTATTGGCAAGGGCCTTATGTTATGATACAAGGGGTTATGATGCAATATGTCACGATACATTGCAATACTTTTAAAAAATCCTAAAAGATGTAAAACAAATAGCTAAAAATACAATAAGTACAAAGTCCGGAGGGGTCGTTTGATGCACACCAAGGGTTTTTAATTAAATATTACCGTAAATGTACATCAGTTTAAAGCTCGATCAAATATTAATAATTTATCGATTCTAGAGGCTAGAATATCGATACACTATTGTGGAAAAAAAATTGCGATAGTTAGCTGTATCAGTATTTTTACACAGCCCTATATTAAAGTATAAATTGTGATAGTGTTGCTTTTGTAACATTTTTTGTACTGCTTTGGATTTTAATATGGACATGGAGACTTCCACAAAAGTATTTTGGTTCTATAGATTACACCTTAAAAAGACAGTGTTGTTTGTCTGTGCTTGGTCAGTCCTGGCCAGACCTTTATTTCATGTTTTCTTTGTAGGTATCAGAAAATAAGAGAGAATGTGACCACAATAGACACAATTATTCTCTTTGATTGCTTTGTCCCAGTCGGGGTCATGCTGTATCCAGAGATAGGAACACACCCTGGATGGATTGGCAGACCAGCACAGGGTCGTCCTTTTCTTATTTCTGTAAAATTCACCCAACTCAAAGGTGTTTAGTGTTCAGGGTTGAGTCAGTGCAGGTCACTGGAATTTTTCCACTCCAAAGAAAACACACCACGTCTTCATGCAGCTCGGGGGCTTTGTGCACAGGAGCATTGTCATGTTTGATTCTCTGATGTAATGCAATAAGATGTCCTCAAACGTTTGGCTATATAGTATTTATTACATTAATTTCCCAGCAGTGAACCGTCACGTATTTTAGCAGTTGCTGGTCTGGTTTAATGTTGAGAAACATCTAAGAGACTTCCTGTTATTTTTCTTATAGCAAACACACAAAATACATAGTTTCTCATTTTACTGAGAAATCAGAAGTTAATGAGAGCATTTACAATTGAGACGCCTTTCAATTTTATATTATATCGATTATCTACCGATTAGCATGTCTTTATATACGAGCTGTGGCTATAGAAATAATATCGCATTAGAACGAGTGCATTAATATCGATTAACTACGGTTAACCAATCAGAAGCCCAGATTCAGCACTATAGAATACAAAATGCAGGAATATTTTAATAGCCAAACTAGAAAAAAATCAATAAAATATAAACCCAACACACATTTTTTCGATTCAACTTGGTTTTCATGTACAAATGATTTTTTTGTTTTTTTTTTCAAATCCAGATGTTGATTAAAAAATCTCTGGTGAATAATCTAAAGGTGACCGCAGCAGGGAAAAAACCCCACTCCCTTACATTTTAATGATTTTCTGCATGAATCAGTGCTAATTAAAAAAAATGATAAGCTCTAATGTGAATCAGAATTAGTTCGCCAGCCGAGGTCTGTCACGTGCACGCACACACACACGCGAACACACACACGTGCACACACAAATGACTGTTTAAAACTAAAATGATGTATAGACGTAAATATAGGAATCTAATAGGATAATTAATATAGAGGTACATTAGATAAAGGTCCTATAATAAAGTAGAAATATAAAAGTATGTAAAATATTCATGATAATTTTATGTTTGGTTTTTTTTTGGGTTTTTTTTTGCTCAGCCAACTTTAAAAACACAGACAAAGTTCTCCTTTCAAACAAAAGCACAAGAAATCAAAGCATTGTAATAAAGTTGGGACTCCATCTGTGCGGTGCAGCTGGTGGAGCTGCTATTAAAGACTTTTCCATCATGCATAACTAAAAACTTGTTTGTGTTTGTGCACAAGAGAGATCAAGAGAGAGACTTGTTCTAAAGAGCGCCACTGCATGTCTACACACCTACACATTCCAAACATGCTCAACACACACACACACACACACACACGGTTATAAGCTTCAGGGAGGAACCGGTGCTTCCAACCTCGCCTTGTTTGCTAAGAGATATATCACTCCCAAGCGCTATTCATTCATTCTCCATTTTTTTTCCTCTCCTAACACCACCAGTGCTAAACATTAACCCCATAAAATGCCGTAAAGTTTTTTTTTTTGTTTGTTTTTTCTTTAAAGGAAACTAATAAAGTTTCACATGTTTGAAGCCTGTGCTTTTGTGGTCTGCTATATAACAAAAAAATCTGGATCTGGTTCGGAAAACCTGTTTTGTAAAATGAGTCATTCGAGCTTTTATTTGTTCTTTTTGAAACAATAAGTACGATAAGACACCCGATTAACTCTCGGTCCCTCTCACTCTGTACTTCCTGTTCCTGCTGAATCATCACAGCTGGTTCGGTTTAGACTTGTGGTAGTTTTTTTTTTTTTGTTTGTTTTTTTTGTGTAATCTGCTTTTGGGGTTGTCCCCCTGTCCATACGTACGCCCGTCCCTCCTTTCAACTGTAGATTCTTGTAACTTGGGAAGTGGTAGTTCATTGGTTAGGGTGTTGGCCTGCTGACCAAAAGGCCATAAGTTTTTATTCTAAGCACCACCAAGCTACCACATCTGGGCCCCTAAACAAGGCCCTTAACCCTCAATTGGTTGTAAGTTGTTCTGGATATGGACGTCTACCAAATGCCAGAAATTATGTCAGTAAATCTACATAACTGCACAGTGAAAGTTAAAAAAGGGTCACAGGGTCGGCCATGAGCACTCCTGGAGCAGAGAGGAGTTAAGGGCCTTGCTTAAGGGCAAAGGGTGGCGATCGAACCCATTTGCCAACACATTATTGCAGTAGCTAACAAATAAACTGATTAGATTTCCGAACTAAATTTAAAACAGGGTCAAAGTTCACAGCAAGATGGAAGGTCGTATTGTTTCCTTCAACAGCTTTCTTCCTGTTCGAAATAAACAGTACTGTACAGATACACTGCATATTCAGATGTTTTCAGACACACTACCAGAACACCAACATAACCGGGTCTTTCCCAAACTATATGCACAAAGATTAAACCAAACCGTGTCCTAGGATGTCTCACTTCACTGGAACGGCAAGACTCAAAACCTGTTCCAGCAGGACAATGTCCCTGTGCACAAACCCCCTGATCTCCATAATGACATGCTGTGTTCTGGATGTTCTGGAGTAGAAGAACTCTCATGTCTTGTACAGAGGTTTGATTCTGACTCAACCCTTAACACTGAACACCTTTAGAATGAACTGGAACCCCCGACTGAAGCCCAAACATCATTGGTTGCTTAACCTGTCAGTCATATGTCCTCCTGGACGGGCCTTAGCCATACAAAGCGGTCGAGGTTCTCAGTCCTTCTGCAGTCTGAATGTCTGCCTATTTGAGACTATGTGTCCTGTTACTTGGTCATATGATTCATACTGTATATACAGACATCATCCTGCTCAGTGATTCATTTCTTGTTCCATTATCTTGCTTAGAACAATGCATAATACACATACCGCCGCCAAATATTCCTTAAACTGTAATTTTATGTTTCTTTCTTTATGACATCACAACCCGACAGCGTGAGGAGAGCACAGCTGGCAGACAGACAGGGATGCCTCCTTTAGTCATCCCCGTGTCTGTTCCTGTTCGGAGGAATCAGGTTCAGATGGAGCAGACGGGTGGCTGGACGCGTGAGCAAAGGCTTCCTCTGGAAAGTACACAGCAGCCCGAGCACAAGCCCTCGGTTATCGTGACCCGCAGGCGCTCCTTACGGGCATCGGATGGCTTCAACCAGGTAGGATGTACAGCATGTTATGTAAAATAAGTCGTCAGATTTACATTACAGCACAGGTGTTTCTTCGCATGTACTAGTTTGAGGAGATGTTTAGCATGGTAGCGCAGTGTTTAAGGGGTTGGACTGCTAACTTTTTTTTTTTTAAATTGGGTCCCAAAGCACATTGGTGTCAAATTTTAGATTACAGTATGTTAAAAAACAGTTTAAAAAAACCCGGCAATGCGATATATTTTTCAGGGTATTTTTGCCTTTATTGATAGGGACAGATTAAAAGATAAAGGAAAGGAGCGAGGGGGGGGGGGGGGGGCCTGGAAGGGCCGATCAATCGATGCCTGGGCTTTTTAAAACGATGTCATTACAATACCTTTTAAATGAATTATTGAAAGAGTTGTTGCCTAAAAACAGCTTGGACTGTCGTGCAGCTGGTCATTGCCATAACAATGGGATTTATAAGACATAATAAACTCCTGAGGTCATGCTGTTATTAAAAAATAATCAAGTTACTCCTATCTGTCATAATGTGATTTTTCTCCAACATTGCATCACCCTGTGTTTTTGGGTGTTTACACCCTCACACCGCAGATATCTGTGTTTGATTATTTATTCTTTACTATTCATTATTATGCTTTAGGAGGATGCGGTGGAGGGCGGTAGCTCCCCAGATAAAATAAAGCGCCGTCCGCGACCTGAGCCCCTGGTCATCCCTCCGCCCAGACCCTGCACGTTTATCGCCCCGTCCGTCTACTCCACCATCTCCCCGTTCCATAGTCACCTGCGCTCACCTGTACGCCTGCTGGACAACCCTCTGACTCTGCCGCCCTACACTCCTCCACCCATCCTCTCACCCGTGCGCGAGGGCTCGGGTCTTTACTTCTCCACCTTCCTGTCCTCGATCGCAGCAGGAAATCAGGGCTTGCCTCCACCACCAACCCCCAAAACCGCCTCCAGGAGCCTCCTGCGCTCAGGTGAGGTATCGGGTAATAAGTTATCACACAGGCCTGAGGCTTTATGACCATAGTAGACTTTTATTCTGATACACTGTTAGATTAAATGCTTTAAAAAAAAAATAAAAGCACACTGTAAACACAGTGAGAATAAAATATTGTGTTACTTATTCTATAGTAATGTGTTTATCTATAGTGTCTGCTTATTTATCACTTATTACTGATTGATTGTTTTGTTTCTCTCTTTACCTGTCTCTCTGTTTTCCTGTAAATCTGTGTCCCTGTCTGTCTGTCCTACTGCTTGTCTATGTATTTTATCTGTCTGCCTGTCTGTCTGTAGCTTGATTTATCTATCTATCTATCTATCTATCTATCTATCTATCTATCTATCTATCTATCTATCTCTCTATCTATCTCTCTGTCTTATTTGGTTGTCTTTATCTCTGTCTCTATTGTCTTTTTTCTCTATTTATCTATGTCTGTCTACTTATCTTTCTCTGTTTCTGACTGTCTGCCTATCTGTATATCTGTCAATATCTCTGCCTGTCTGTCTGGTTGTCTTCTTGTTTTGCTTTCCGTCTGGTTGTCTGGTTGTCTATCTCTCTGTTTGTGTTTTTCTCTATCCATTATTGGTCTGTCGGTCTGTCTGTCTGTCTTTCTATTACATATATTTATACTATATTTATTTGTCTTTCAATAAATATATAAATATCGTTATAAATCCCTGTAAATTCTTTATATTCTGTATCAATATCCTGCTGTCATACTGTAACGCTGATACCGTGTATGATTACAGTCTAAATTATGTTATTTATTACTATTTGATATTAAATCAGAGATGATGATTACATGTCTTGTATGTTCTTTAAGGTGTTGTGTGGTAAACTGATTAATTTTTTTCTGTTATGATTTTTGCAGCCAGTTCTGATATCACTCCTCCGATGCCTCCTCTGATCGGAGAGGCCACGCCTGTCAGCTTAGAACCGTGAGCATGAGATAACTCTTTCTTCTTATTTTGTTTGACTTCCTCAACATCATCATCAGCTTTGGCATTTCCTGTTGTGTCTTTGTCTCACAGGCGTATAAACATCGGCCCTCAGTACCAGGCAGAGATTCCCGAGCTCCAGGAACAGTCGCTGGTCCAACAGGATCAGCACAAAGCTGCTCTGGTGTGGCTCCCGCTGTCCCAGATGGAATCTGCACCTTCCCTAAACGAGACAGGTGAGTCATGAATAATCAGAGGAAACAAGGTGTAATTTCTTTC
>VCAZ01000098.1:1484328-1614328 GCA_005784505.1 Bagarius yarrelli
ATTAACAAACAACAACACAACAGTGTCGATAACACAAAAACTGCATCTCTTTTTATATATATTTATATATTTCACTGGCTTTTGGTTGTGCAAACTTGTGCAGTTTTCAGACTTTCTCAGACTTTCTCGCAGACTTGATGAAACCCATGCATGGTGTCTTTCTTTTATCAAAGCTGCCACAGATCAAACAAGAGGAGCCAGAAGCAAAACAGGAGAGCAATCTGAAGGCAGAGCAGCAAGATGGCAGCACTGAGCACCTCCGAAACATGACCAAGACTCTTCAGGTCGCTGGGAATGTAAGTACACAATCATCAGACCCAAGGACACGTCACAGTGATGGCACAGATCTTTAAATATCTGCTTAAACCTGTGGTGCTAAAACAAGGATAATGTTTATAGATCCTCATTCAAGTAAAAAAAAAAAAATGTTTTTTTTATTAAGGAGGGAAAAGTGTTGGTGCTCAGCACTCCGAGGGTCGTCACGTTGAGCGAGGTTTCCGCATTGAGGCAGGAAACACGGACTCCTCCTTTTCTCGCTCCGAAAGCACGTGAGACTACAGGGAGGAGGAGCGCACCATCCAGTGCTCCCAAGAGTCAGGGAGAACCGGAGGGAATATTTCCCTGCAAGAAGTGCAGCAGGTGAGTGTGCGTGTGTGCGAACGGGTGGGAGCGTGTGTCGGTAATTACTGCCTTTAATTCAGTAATTACAGCATATGATTCAGTACCTACTGCCTTTAATTCATTACCTACTGCCTTTGATTCAATAACTACAGAATTTGATTGAGTACCTACTGCCTCTGATTCGGTAACTACAGCATTTGATTCAGTAACTATTGCCTTTAAATCGGTACCTACTGCCTTTGACTCAGTAACTACTGTCTTTGATTCGGTAACCACTGCATTTGATTCAGTACCTACAGCATTTGATTCAGTACCTACAGCATTTGATTCAGTACCTACAGCATTTGATTCAGTACCTACAGCATTTGATTCAGTACCTACAGCATTTGATTCGTTAACTACTGCCTTTGATTCGATAACTACAACATTTGATTCAGTAACTACTGCATTTGATACAGTAACAGTCGCCTTTGAATCGGTACCTACTTCCTTTGATTCGGTACCTACTTCCTTTGATTCGGTAACCACTGCATTTGATTCAATACTAATGCCTTCTCAATTGAAGAATCGAGAACTTCTCAGCATTGTGGTAGTGGTAGCGCAGTGGTTTAGGTTTTGGACTTCTTTCCCAAAGGTTGTGGTTTCGATTCCAAGCACCACCAAGTTCCCCATCCTGGGCCCCTGAGCAAGGCCCTTAACCCCTAAATGCTCAGTTGTATAGAAGAGATAAATGTATAGCGCTTTGGATAAGTGGGTGTTTACGGAAAAGCCTCAGATTTCATTGCGACCCCTTTCGGATCGTTTCAGGGTGTTTTACAAAGTGAAGAGCCGCAGCGCACACATGAAGAGCCACGCCGAGCAGGAGAAGAAAGCGGCGGCCCAGCGGCAGAGAGAGGAGGAGGAACGTCTGGCGGCGATGGCCAGGCTCAGACAAGCACAGATGGAAAGATTGGAGGACAACAGAGAAGAAGCTGACGTGTTCACGATCGAACCCGACAACGACAGAGACGGTGACTGGGGATGAGAGAAATATAAATATAAATATTTATAGAGGCAACTTTTTTTTTTTTTTTTTTTTTTTTTTTTAAGCCAAATTTACTCCAAATCCAGTGGACCCTTTATTACACAATAACCAAAGGAATGTTTTGGTTTTGGTTTTAGGATGTCGTGATGATGTAATACATGCTTTTTTTTTCTGCTTCAACAAAAAGTGTGAATGTAGCTCGAACCCAGACTACATGAGCCCTTACGCTTACTCTTCCTCCTTTCCCCAAAATACAGCGAAGATTTTAAAGCAAGTTTGTAATAACATTTGGGGAATATTTTCAATAAACTTTAGATATATTATGTTAAATAATAATGATTTATTTTCAATGATTTAAGATTGTTCTGGTATTAAAAACATTCGAATCGATTGTATTTTGTACAATTGTATCGTGTTGTATTGTATCATCAGCTCGTATACACTATTATTATTTCCAGTTTTTATTCCACCAAACGGAGGGTGATTTTCGATCAGATGTATTTTGTATAAGAATTGTATAAAAAGTTAAACCGAAATATAGTCTTTTCTGTGTATTTTGTTATTAATATGTATTCAAAGTTTATCTAAGAAATATTTAAACAGAATATTTAACCATTTCAGCGAATTAAATAAAACACTTTATGGATGAAATGATCGGTAGGGATGTTCTGACGGTGTTTTATCCACGGAGGGACTGATGTTCAGTCTATAAAACTCCATGAACACAGCCAAGCCTTAAAAAGAGACATTTTCAGAATAAGGTTAAAGGGTTAAATTGTGTGAAAGCGACAGTATGTGAACAATTCATCATTCCCCCCCCCCCCCCCCCCTTCCAGTTTGGTAGCTCTGGAAATTAAATCTATGAGCTTCTGGTCAGCAATCTCGTTTGTCTCTCTCAGTTTCCTGGTCTTGTTTGTCTCTCTTAGTCTTGTGGTTTCGTTTGTCTCTCTTAGTCTGTTAGTCTCATTTGTCTCTCAGTATCCTGGTCTTGTTTTTTTGGTTTTTTTTTAGTCTTTTGGTCACGGTTGTCTCTTAGTATCTTGGTCTTGTTTGTCTCTCAGTATCTTGGTCTTGTTTGTCTCTCTTAGTCTCATTTGTTTCTCAGTATCTTGGTCTTGTTTGTCTCTTGGTCTCATTTGTCTTTCTAAGTATTTTGGTTTTGTTTGTCTCTTGGTCTCGTTTGTCCCTTTCAGTATCTTGGTCTCGTTTGTCTCTCTCAGTATCTTGGTTTTGTTTGTCTCTTGGTCTCATTTGTGTTTTTCCGCCTCATTTGTGTCTCTTTTTTGTTCATACTCTCCTAGTTTCATTTTTTCATATTTTGGATTTCTCATCATCCTCGGTCTTCCTTGGTCTTGTTTGTCTCTTAGTCTCTATTTGTCTCAGCCTTTAGTTGGCTCATATTGTTCCAGTTTTCTTTGTTCTGTTTAATCTCTCTTTGTTCCTTTTTTTTTCTTTTCTTACTTTCTCTTTTCTCTCTCTCTCTCTCTCTCTCTCTCTCTCTCTATTCATACGCCCTTAAAATATTTCTTTTGTATTGTATTTTCATTGAAATTTTTTTTTAATGCACTGATTAGTTTAATATAAATTGTTTTATTACTGATTATTTATTCTTTTAAATTTGATTAAAAATATGGTATTGTGACTATAATAAATTAGAAGTCTTTAGCAGTTACGTTTTATTATAGATCCGTTTTGCACTTTATTTTAAAAAAGCTTGTTACATTATTAAAAGGTTTCTGCTGCTCAGAGGACCAGCAGGACAAACATCACAGCGAGTAAAAGCCAAAGGGACGTCTGGATTCTCCCAGCATGTCCACCTGAAACGCACAAAAACACAAAACCTCAGTTTCTTATCAAAACTGCAAAGTTTCTATTCTAGTCATGTGGGTAACATTATAGAATATTAAAAAAATAGTACAATGTAAAGTGTGGTATTTGTACATGTGTCTTTTTAATAGACATGAAAATGTCGCCCCGTGGAGATTTCGACAGGCACTACACAGTTCACACTTCTTGGACTTTACTACACACTTATAAATCCGATCATACCAGCGTCAGTGTAGTCCAATAGCATGGCCTGAGTGTCGCTGAGGCTGCCGTTGTTGGGAGCTGGATCCACACCCAGCAGCTTGCACATCAGTGGGTAAACGCTCACGCTGTCGAACGGCTCGGCTAAGTAGTTTTTCCTAAAGTCGGGTCCAAACGCTCGGAAAATCATCTTCATGTCCATTTCCTGATTACTGAAGCCGTGGTCTCCTTTGTTCACGTAAAGAATCATTCTCTGGAAAATATCGGAACAAAAACCTTCAATTTAACCAACACAGAAAAAATATAAACAATAAGGCCAAAAGTTTGTGGACACTTCATCACCAACTCCACATGATGAGTCAAACAGCTGTCAAGAACATCTTTGTATGTTGTAGCATTACATAATTTTTTTTACTGGAAATAAAATACACAAACACTGTTCCGGTATGACAATGAACCTGTGCACAAAGTCCCGGGAACAAAGCCAGAGACCTAATTAGAAAATGTAATATTAAATCTATGTTTTACTCACATCATGTCTGTATTTAACAATAAAGGTATCTATCCATTCACGGAGCCCAGCACAGGACAAGGAAATACATTGTAAGGTAATGAGGTAATATGTAATTAATAATCATCATCATCATCACACACTAAAGCAAAGCAATTTCTTGACTGTCTAAAAATAATACATAAAGTCTTAAACATAAAGTCTACATTTTTAGCATTTAGCTATCTAACGCTAACACTGGTTATTGATAATAATGAGATGGCGACTAACATTAGCGAGGGCTAAACACCCCCTAAGGATAAAATTGTAGATCCGCTTGAACTCATAACAAAATAATCAAATAATCAAAACGCAAAATAAATACATTTACCATCATCATTCATTCTTTTTCTATACCCACTTATTCCCTGATTCGGGGTCACAAGGATCTGCTGGAGTTTATCCCAGCCGTCTCTGAAAGAGTGAAAGGCACCCTGGACAGGTTGCCAGTCCATCACAGGGACACACACATACACACACTCACTCCTATGAAAAATGTAGAACCACCAATCAATCTAACATACATGTTTTTGGACTGTAGAAGGAAACCCGAGAACCTGGAGTAAACACACACAAGCACGGGGAGAACATGCAAACTCCAGACAAAAAAATCTGGAACCCGGGCCTTCTTGCTTTCTGGCCCATGTGATTCTTCTATTACAGACCCCCCCCCCCCTTACAGAAAGAAATAACTATGTGGCTTTTCTGGGCCCCTGCACTAATTAATAATTCAGCAGATATATAGTTGTCTCAAGTGTATCATTTATTTGTAAATATTTTACCTGTTTATTGTGTTTTTTGCCACAAAGATATTTTATAGTTAGTGCTCACACGGCTTACCGAGTTTAAGTTGAATCCTAAATCTCCAATCAGCACAATATCTTGAATTCGGCTGTTTTGGGCGATGTGGAAGTTCTCAGGAATCTCCTCCTTCTTGTAAACGGTCAGGTTCGGATGCGCGTTCTTCAGCTTGTCATAAACCTCCTGCACCTTCCCGTTTCTGGGTCTTATCATCCCAAACCCTCCGTAATCCAGAATATCGAAGTGAGTCAGATTTAAAAAATGGATGAACTCTGACAGCTTGATTTCTTTCACATCTGGTTGTTTTTTAATGGTGGTCATGCCGTGATCGGACGTGATTATGACATTGAGATGATCGGATAAATTGTGTTTCCGGATTGACTCTCTCAGGAAGCCTATCAGGCGGTCGATCTGCTCGATGATTCTCCTTCTCTGGTCGGTCTCTGGTCCGACCCTGTGGCCGATGTTGTCCGGTTCTCCGAAGTACAGAGTAATAAAGTCAAAATCCTCTTCAGTGAACCATCCCATAATAGTGTCTACCCTTTGCTGCCAGTGAGTCTCGTTATTATCAACATAACCTTCTTTCTGCACAAAGAACCTGTCCACCGCCTGCTTGCTGTAATTCACTCCACCTCCAGGATAGAAATAAGACCCCGTCTTCAGGCCCTGCAGACGAGAGCAAAATATTACAAATGTTACAGAAATATATATTAATGTACTTTGCTTCAGCAAGACATCAACGTGTTTAGGTGTGTAAATGTCAGTATTAATAGGGAAAGTGGTAGTTGGGTGGTTAAGAATTCCCAGAACCACCAAGCTGCCACCACTAGGCTCCATATCAAGGGCATTAAGTTGTATGAATGAGATAAATGTCATTCTGGATAATAAAATTCAATATTTTGCCATATAAATAGTTTAAAACAAATTCAGATCTGAAGACAAAAATGGTTATATATATATATAAACTTTAATTTTGGTAGTCGTGTGGTCAGAAATGCTTGATTGTAGCAGCTTTTTTCAAATTTAGCTATAAAAAAAGGTGTGTGTGTGTGTGTGTGTCCTCAAATTGGTGACACAAACACAGGATCCTTTGTCTCCTTCCAGTAAAGACACATTTAATTTCTGTAAAAGTGGTGCTCATGTTCCAGAGAACTTCAGCTGAATGCCTTGGGATGTCACATGACCAAACCTGTAAGGACTAGTGGCGCCCAGGATGCTACAGCACCCCCTACCAACAACCGGGACCACCGTAGCACTGCCACGCAACATCAACATCAACTCCACCCCTCAGCAAATATGTTTCCACCGCCGTGCACACGACGTGTCTCTGCCTACATCTAAACTTTTTGCAACATTTCCGGTATTTCTTAACATGCTGAAGTTTCAAATCAACATGGAAACTTAAATTTGAATGAATTTATATGCAGATAATTTGATCGTTTGCAGGCTCCTTTAAATACAGCAGCTTTCTATGAAATAAAAATTAAATTAAGACTTGAATTAAAAATTTAAAGAACAATTTAAGATGCTTATTTCTTAAAAGTTTCTTACAATTTCTTACATTTTATTGAGGAAGAAATTGTGAGTAATGTTTAAGAAATGCATTTTTATTTCAACAACATCTAAATGATACCAAATCAGTCATATTGAATCAAATTAAACGCATTTTCCTTTTGCTATATTTTATCTGCGAATATTAGCAAGTATTAAATTTTACTTTACATTTACAGCATTTGTCAGACGTCCTTATCGCAGCCCGACTAACATTCATCTCATTTATACAAATAAGCAATTAGGGGTTAAGGGTCTTGCTCAGGGACTTAACAGTGGTGGCTTGGTGTAGCTTGGTGGAGCTGAGAATCAAACCCACAATCTTCAGGTTCAGAACCTTACCCATGTGCCACCACTTCCCCACTTTACTTAAATTTCTGCTGGCATGAATTACAAAACCCTCGAGAGACCAGTGGTGGGCTGGGCTTATAAAGAAATTTTAGATTTCTTAATTTTCATACATTTTTATTAGTTTAATGTCCAAAACATTGCCTATTATTGGTTTTGTTAAGGGTAAACATTCGTTGAAGGTAACGTTAAAGGTTTTCTGATAAGGACTAAAATGAATAGTTTGTCTGTAATCAGCACCTCACCTGATTCTGAGCTGTAATCCATAACGGCAAAGCGCCGTTGTCCCACCACTTGGATTGTTTCAGTGTGTTCCTAAAGGTTAATTTCAACAGACTCGTGGAATTAAACATCATGTTATGGACGACTCCGTGATCCTCTATCCATCTTCCTGGAGAAATGATGTAGAAGTAAAAAGGGTTAAAGCTGGAATCAATGGTAAATTAGTGTATTTAAGAGATGCAAAAAGAGACAGAAGGGAAAATAAGTTGTATAAAGATAAAAGATGACAAAAAAGATCATCTATCCATCCGTCCATCATCCATCCATCCATCCATCCGTCCGTCCATCCATCCATCTGTCCATTCATTGTCTATATCGGCCTATTCCTAATCAGGGTCACTGGGATCTGCTGGAGACTATCACAGCTGTCATTGGGTGAAAGACAGGGGTCACCCTGTAAAGATCCCCAGTCCATCACAGAGTCACATACAAAGAAACAACCACACACACACAAACAGTCAACCCAACATACATATTTGTGGGACTCCAGCCAAATGGATATATCTTAAAATTAAATTGCACAAACACTCAATAAGTGACTTTTCTTGCTATTCCACCAGACTCGTTTCAACATTTTCTCGAGCTAGTCACTCTTATTGCGTCATTAGGTTTGACGCTCCTGGTTTGGCGGTCGCCAAAGGAGAAGTGACACTGCTGGGACATGTCTGAAATCTTCGAACGCTGTCAGGATTCTCTAAAAAGGGCGTCCGCTAAATAATGTAAATGTACAAGGCAGGTTCTTTTACTAGGGCAGGAAACCTGAGAACTTGGAGGAAATTAAGTATAGGAAGAACATATGTAAGAGCAGTAATCCAACTCCAGGAAAGCGAGGTCAACCTTCTAACCGAACACTCATAAAGCTTTATAGGAAAGCTCATAAACAAATGTATTGTATAAAGCTGGGTTGTACATGAGGACAGGAAGCTGGTGTTTTGTGAATGTTTCAAAGAAGGAACTATAAATTTAAACTGATAAACATAATCACGCTCTGATTATTTTCTATATGTAAATGGATATGTCATGATTTTACATATATTTTCCTTTGTCCTGACCGAATAAAAAATAATCCTAGCTTAGGTGATTAAACAGAATAACAGTGATTAAAACTATATGAGTAACATCGACCATGACCTTGAACCTGCTGCTTAAACTGAAGATATGAAATGAATCAGCAACGAACGGATGATTAGATAAACCGTCATTGATAGCATCTGTTCGTTGCTCTGAGACTATGAACAGAGCGATAAGCCTGTGTGTAAACTGATACAGTATTGTTAGGCTAATATTTATCTTGTTGTTTTTTTGCTTGAATCTGACATTAACTGGGAGATCAGCGGACTTGCTGCAGTTGAATATCTGTCAGCCAACTAAAAATACTACTTGGAGCATGCAAGATAATTTAATAATTATAAACTCTAAACCTAATTCATATTTCGACTCTCGGCTTTGTGTTGTTGGCCAGAAAAAAACGACAGAAAATCAGACATAAGTGCACCAAAATGCCAAGTACCCTTTTTGTTTTAGTGCCTATTCACTTTATGTAGGTTTGCTTTCGATTACAGCGATCTGTTATTTATACACACTATAGAGCAGTGATTAGAACCTAATAATTTTATTTGTTTTATTTATTTGATATGGGGAAACTGTTTTACAATAACTACAATATATTTCAGTTCTAATTTTTGATTGTATTCGATGGTGTATTTTAGTGTGAACTATTTTAAAGACGTTGCAATAAATAAACGGTAAAGAAAGAATATTTTGGTCAATTCAGTCAGCTTTTTTATTGAATCAGAGGAATATTCTGCATGGGGGATACCGGCTGCTCTCCCTGCTACACTAGCAGTACGGCTGTCCTCTGTCTTTAGATATTCTTACGAGTGCAATTTTAGCTGTTTTATTTGTGTCCCCTTCAAAACTTGTTCTTGAGTAATTTGTTAGATGAAAGTGATACCCCGGCCTTTGTGTGTGTGATAATTCTAAATTGATTGAGCCACAAATCTCACACACACAAACACACACACACACACACACACACACAAACATACAGACTTTTCCGGGAATTTGTAAATGTCTGTTTGTCTATATATATATATAATGTTACATTTAAACATCATGGTGGCAAAACACATCACATCACATGACAGGGAAGTGGTAGCTCCGTGGCCTGCTGCTCAGAAGATCATAAGTTCAATTCCCAGCACCACCAATCTGACACTGCTGGGCCCCTGACTAAATGTCACACATTTTTTTGTCCTTTTTCCTACCAGTTATTGTAGTGAAGTGTGACGGGCTGGTCATGGTGATCATCGGTGGTGTAATGTATTTTGCCTTGACTCCTTCTTGTACCAGTTGGTCCATATTCGGCGTGTAAACATCTTCGTCATAGTTCCATCGGAAACCGTCGAAGGATATCAGAAGCAGCTTGTTATGTTTTCCCGGCCCTTTGCTGTTCAACGGTGCGCCATCCACACACAGCGAAGCGGCAAACACCAGCAGGAGCTCGAGCTTCATACCGACTGATGGTTTTAGGACACTCCAGGTGCTTAGGGTGCTTTATAGTCTAATAATCAGGCTCTAGATAAGATACTGTGGGCTTTGTGCCTGGATGCAGTGTTAATTTAGCCCTGAACTTTACATTTACAGCATTTGGCAGACGCCTTCATCCAGAGCAACTTACACAATCTCTGTTATACAACTGAGCAATTGGGGGTAAAGGGCCTTGCTTAAGGACCCACAGTGGTGGCTTGGTGGTGCTGGAAATCAAACCCATGTCTTTCTGGTATTAGTCCAACACCTTAACCACTAAGCCACCACTTTCCACCAACTTTACATTATTTAAGAATGAGTTATGAATCTGATTGGTCAGAAGATGTTGCATTGTTTTTCTATACCAGGAGCAAATCACGGGTTTACATAAAAATAGTAATTATTATGGTTATGATATTGTGTGGATGAAGCCGGACATGATATAAACTTAATAACAAACAGATTTAACAATCATAATCTGTATGTGGGAATTGGTAGCTCAGTGGTTAAGGTTTTGAACTGTTGACCGTAAGATGATTGAAGAGGGCTTAATTCCTAGTCATGTCAAGTCCGCTTTATTTCTATGGCACTTTTAACAATCGAGATTGTTTCAAAAAGACAATATTAAACACTCACTAAAACAGCTAATTTAATTTATATCTATAAATTAAGAGTCCCCAACTAGGTTAACCCCAGTAGGTTATTCTATACTGCAGTAAAGTTTCCGTGGTCTTGTCCGGATGGCCGTCTAGAAGACAAGATCATAACATGGGATATTATTTCCCATAATATGGGAAACTGCCTTATTGTCTCCAAGGGCTTATCCACCAACTGGGCTGGCGGTGAAGGTGAAGCACCACTAGCACCACCAAGCTACCACTGTTGGGCACTTAAGCTTGGCCCTCAAGCATTATCTGCACAGTTGGAAAAATAATTTATTGCTCTGGATAAGAACATCGTCTGCCAAGTACCACACTAGTAAATGTTATAAATGACATTGCAAATGATGATTTCAGTGTAACGTAACATTAACCTATTAATGAGAAAAGTGACAACCATAAAGAAGTTGATGTTTACAGTAAACAGATTAAACATAAATAAATAAGATGAATGGAATTAAACATTTATAGAAGGAGTCTCCAGTGTCAGGGCTGAGAAGAGGTTATGCTTTTTTAAACTTTAGCATTTTGTTATTTAGTTCTAGGACGAATTGAAGTTTACAGCTGTTATAAAGTAGTGTGTGCTGGATCAGCAGTTACGACTCTAGGCTACGACTCCACAATGGTGCAAGTGCGAGTTTTGAGACAGGGCCATACTTTAAAATCCAGGTGGAAATAGTTTGTCATCCTGGAATTTTTTGCCTACCAGTTTTTCTAGGCTGAATAATTCGGACATACTACTTGCCTTGCACACTATATAGTATACAGGGTGTCCCATAAGTTTTCTCAGACCCTCAGATCTCACCACACTTGATTTTTATCTTTGGGAGCATTTGAAGGCCATGGTGTATCCATTACAAGCCCAGCTGTGCTTATACGGTACGTGTTCTTCCACTGCATCCAAATGTGTTTTCAAAGCAATGATAGTCATTGGTAGAGCATTTTTATATTATATAAATAAAAATGGTTTTTCATTTTTCCTATGTATGGAAGCTTATGGGACACCCTGTAGAAGTATGTGATTTCGGATGTAGCCCTTGTGTAGGACACATGGTACAAGAATAGGCGGATGATCTATAATAATATAGATATTTATAATTATACAGGAACACTGATAACAATACTGCTACTACTACTTCTACTACTACTACTCATAATAATAATAATTCCACTGTTGTGTATAGAATATATTTTTATTTCCACTATAACCGTCTGTACGGGAAAACATTTTCTCCAGCATGTTTCTAAGAACGCTGCCTTCTGCCTGCATGACACTGCGGTTTATTTTCCACAGTTTCAAGAAAGTTCTCTGAACTTCTTTCTCTTAGAATAAACATTATCCTAATCACGCCCATTTTCTTCCACAAAATCGGGTGGAGTCTTTATTGATATCCCTACCCGCATTCATACTCTTAATTACGATTGGTTGAAAGGTTTTACCGTACGCCATAGCATTTGACCAATCAGTTTGTAATGTGACCCACCCCGAACAGCCAATGGGGATGAAAGAGAGGCGGGCTTTGTTCGAACATTAGTGAGTGGGTGAGAGCACAGCGCTAGCCGGAGGCGTTTAGAGGCGGTGGTGTTTACAGCGGACGATTAAAAGAAGCGAGTTATATTTTTCCTTGATGTTTTTGCACAATCTGGGCACGAACATGCGTTTCAAGCCGAGCCGAGACAGACTTTATACGACAAGATGTTGTGGGTGCTGCCATGTCAGGACGGGAACCATAATTCTCGGGACTTGGTACATGGTACGTTTTTAGCGCTTTTGCTATTTTTTTTTATCTGAGGCGTTTCTTTGCTAGCCGTTGGATTTTAACGGAATTTTGCAGCTACGGAGACCAAATTAAACTGCAAACAGATGATTTATATGAGTTTTTACACTGTTATTGACGTTATTAAACATAAACTTTAAACTAAACATTATTATTAAATTCTCCTGCTGTTTATGATGCGCTTTAGCTTTAAATGAGGCCTAAGCTTTGTTTGCTAACTTGCTAGTTTCAGACGCAGAGACCACACGTCACTAAAACGGAGATAATTATCATAATTTTATATATATATATATATATATATATATATATATATATATAGTATATATAATATATATATAATATATAAATATGTTATAAATATAAATTAAATATATTTCCTAGACAGCCAAGATCAAATTAAAATCTTTTCTCTGACAAAATTAGTGTCATGATTTTATTAAAAAATAATCAAAGTAACAGAATCTAAACATCAGACAAGTCTTAATAGTGTCGGTTTCATTTATTTCAATTAAAATAATTGTTTATTAAATACATTAATAACCTAATTATACCACATAAAACAGTCTGTTTGGCTTAGAGAAGAATTTAACATAAACGTAAAAGCAATAAAATCTCAGGTTATTTTATAATAATGTTTGGAAGTATTGTTGGGCAGTTGATTGGAAGCTCATGGGTTCAATTCCCAACACCACCAAAATGCCCCTGACCGAGGCCCCTAATTCTTAACTGCTTAAATGTTGTTTTTTTAAAAAGATACATGAGAGTTTCTGGGTATGGACATCTACAAACTGTCGTAAATGTAATTAAAAAGGAAACAACATATTATGATTATTATAAATTTTTTTTTTTTTTTTTTTTTATAAGATAACGTTTTGGGCATTTTTTTTGCCTTTATTGATCGGACAGATCAGAGATGGGGGGGGCAGGAAGGACCCGAGGCAGAATCGAACCCGGGTTACCGAAGCGCAGCAGCACATGGGTGCCGGCGCCGTAACTTACTACACCACTTTTTCATTTGAAACAGAAAGTCAGCGACTCGGTGTGGTGAAGCATTTAACACTTTACACCTGCTGATCTTGTAAAACGTACTGAAGTTCTAAAGCCCCTGTTCATACGGCATGACATGAAGTGTATTTAGGGGCCCTCTGGGGAAACTTCCTTTGGGGCCCTCTGGGGAAACTTCCTTTAGGGCCCTCTGGGGAAACTTCCTTTAGGGCCCTCTGGGGAAACTTCCTTTAGGGCCCCCTGGGGAAACGTTCTGTTTTTTTTTCACTTGTCTTTTTTTTTTTTTTGTGAGTTTTTTTCTCTTTTACTTCTTATCGTTACCCACTTACGCCCTTTTGTGATCAGATTAGTTTGTCAGAGTTCTTACGAAATCCGATCACGCTCTGTTAACGACACGGCATCCGAACAGTCTAGAAGGCGCCAGAGGTTGTGTTAAAAAAAAAAGCTGGTTTGTAATTCAGTTTGCAGAAGCGAGTTTTCCTTTGACGATGTGATAATGCGGTAAAGTAAGCGAGACGCTTTCGGCTGCTAACTCAGGAAAGTGTTGAATGTGATGGAAACCTTGTTTTTTTCCCCGCACACAATCGGCATCGGTGATCATGTATGTGGGTTCAGACTGACGTTATCAGTGAAGCACAAAGTCTGTAAAAAAAAAAAGAAATGAGCTTAGAAATCATTTACATTCCATCGTGTCCAGGCGGTGCTGTAGTGTTTCTCTGCGTTATGATAATAGTTTATCATAACGCTTTAAAGAATCTGCTGTAATTTGCAGCTAAAGAAAACTAAATAAGGGTGTATAAGATATCTTGCTTTTTTTTTTTTTTTTACCTATAATTATTCTATTAAAATTATTTATAAATAAACGGCTACGGATAGAAAAATGCATATTAAAGTTTGCTTATCACATGCGTCTACTGCAGTCTGATGATCACCTGAAATACACGAGTGTGTCACAGGTTAGTTAGACAGGATTGACCTGAAAAACATCAGGATTGTTGATTTCTGTGTATTGACAAGGGCTTGGCGATATGATGCGTACATGAGTCACGATACAATATGTCACGATATATTGCAATACAATGCATGATGCAATAACTAAAAGAAATTTGAATAAATAAATAAATAAAACAGATAGCTAAAAATAAACTTGCTGTGCACCACCTGGGGGAAGTGGTGGCTTAAATGGTTAAGGTGCTGAGTTGTTTAATTGGAAAACCAGGAATACCAGGGTTCAACCCCCATTACCACCAGGCGCTGTATCATAGCTGACCCTGCAGTAAACATACCGAAAACATACACCCACCCCACCCACCCCAACTGATTGGTTGTATGAAAGAGATAAAAATGTAAAATGATCTTATCTTGGTAAAGTTGGTGTATCGGTGGTGATGTTACTATTGTTTGCAAATGGTAGCTTAGTGGTTAGGATTGAGGAAAGTGGTGGTGTAATGGTTAAGGTGTTGTACTGCTAATTAGATGATCAGGGTTCAATTCCCACTGCCACGAGATGACCACTATTGGGCCCCTGAGCAAGGCCCTTAACCCCCAATTGCTCAGTTGTATAAAAGAGATAAATGTAAGTTGTTCTACCAAATACTGTAAATGTAATAAAGTGCGTATCGTGTCTCTTTTAACAAAAAAATGTGGATGTAACGAAAATTATAAAAAAAAAAAGCGTGTTAAGTAAACAGAACAGAACTTTTATACTGTAAACAACCAAAAGTTGTTTAAGTGTCTATTATGTTTTGATAGCTCAAATGATCACGTAAAAGAATTTTATTGCTACAGTTGTGTGTCTATTTTTGAACAGCACTATTGTTTTGTGTATTTTTTCATCGTAGTAAAATTAGTTTTTTAGAACACACACACACACACACACACACACAAAAACATGCTGCTGAAACGGTTTTATAACGTGACCTACATCAAGCACACAAAGACGTCTTTTAACCTGATGTTTAAGATGGCGGTGAAGCCAAGCCATGAATATAACCACAGTGGAGTGCGTGCGTATACAGAGGGTTACTCTAACTGATTCAGGATCAGAGGGGAAGGAGCGCCACCTTATTAGAATTTGGGTTAAAAGTGCGCTTATTTATCCAAGTTTACAGAGAGCAAAGTAAACAAATCTGATTACTGGCTACGTTTACCCTAAGCCAGAGCTTTCTCTGTCCGATCACTGAAAACACAGTCTCAACAAAAAATATCTGCGTACACATGAAACCACTGAAACAGAAAAACGATGGAGTGTGCATGCCAGACCAGTATGTGGCACTGTAATTCGGCCACAGAGATGCACAAAAACCAAGAAGACGACCTGGCGTGTGCGCCATCGTTGTTGTTGCTGTTACATGGCGTAGCTTTGTCTGACTGCAGTCGAGATGTGGGCTGGCGACGTCATCGTTTCATAAAATATACAGATTATCTATAAACACCAAAAGTCAAGCGTGTCATTTTCAGATTTATCCACTCGGCATGAGCTGGTTTCACTCTGCCAAAACGGCGGATCCGCCTGAAGGAAATGCCAATAAGATAAAAAAAAATTTGCGTATACAGATGAACTCGTCTCTGTGTGGACGGGCTTTACTTTCTTTGTGACATGCAGTGCATTTTTTTTTTTAATCTTTTCACATAATTTCAGGCGGGATTAAGTGCAAATGGCACCTCCACAATACGTGCCGTGTAAAACAGTTTCGCACCACTTTGGTGAAGATCGTCAGCGAAACGCTTTGCGTGCTAATTTTAGTCGGTAAATGAGAGACATGAGCGTATTAGCTTGGTGAGGTAGTTGTTACATTTTACGATTATTCAAATTTGCAGGAAAAAAGTCACCATGATTGGATAAAAGGTGCAGAACCCGAAGGGATTGGCTGAATTTGCATTAATAATTTTGGAGCTTCTGATTATTCCAAGGGGAAATTATTCTAACAATCATCTCAACTGTTCCTCTGACCTACACAAGAGGGGAAAAAAAACGCTTTATGGTTAAACACACAAAACAGCGTGTGAGTAATGTGTGTTATAGTTCTGGGCTTTTCAGCGTGATTACTGAAACACACACACACACACACATCTTCCTCTCTGGGAAACATGTAGCAACTGATCTTTAGTGCGTTCTGTGTTTAATTTATTAAAAAAAAAAAAAGATTAAACAAAATCTCCATGCTGCATGATGGAACCTGTGGAGACGTTTCATCTTCTTTATAATTTATTTAATCTAATAGTGCAGCTTCAGCCAACAGCAAAATGTGAAAAATGGAGAATGTCTTCCGTGTGTATGTATATATGAATGTGTGTGTGTATGATTACACACTTTTCCATCTTGAAAATATGACTCGCGCATCAGTAAACAACAGACAGTGTTTATTGCAAATACAGAGGAGTTTCAGTACCAGTACTGTTAAAAGCACACCAAGTTAGTCGATACTACACATTGGCACTAGGCAGGGCCGTTAGTTCTGCTCGGATTAATAACAAAAAAAACAGGAAGTCGGTTTGACGTTAATGGCGGGTGGCATATAATTAAAAAAACACTGTGAAATCACTATAGCGAAACTTTGAGACTTTTAAGAAAGCGATTAAATTGGGGATTTCAGCCGGAATCTAACCCACGTCGCCAGAGCGCTGGTTAGATTCCGGCTGAAATCCCCAATTTATGGCATTTGTCAGACGTCCTCATTGAGAGCGACTTGCATTTGATTCATGTACAACTGAGCCGTTGAGTATTAAGTGTCTTGCATAGGGCCCATCAGTGTCAGCTTAGTGGTGCTGGAAACCGAGCCAACAATCTTCTGGTTGGTTCCAGCATCAGAAACCTAAAGGTCCTGGAATTTAAACTCATGACCTTCTAGTCAGCAATCCGACCTCTCAACCTCTGAGCTCCCACTTGCCCCGTGTTGGACATCTTGCGCTTAGAGTCGATCTGTTAATTACTGATCACATGACCGCTGTTCTTTTCATAGCTGCGTGCTAATTATTTTCATCCCTTAGGTTGTGAACCTGCTGATGGGAATCCTGCTGACGGTGGCCGTAACCCATCCTGAGAACGTGCCCTCGGTCGACCTGCAGTATGAGGTCATCGAGCACTACTTCGCCTCCGACCGAATGTCAGGTGCAGATCTTTTACAGTCACACCCGGTTAAATAAAAATTTTGATTAAAATAAAAATTGGTTGATACGTCGTTTTTTTGTTCTTTAATATAGAAAATGCTTGCGTGGGATTCGCCATCTCCCTCCTGATGCTCACCATCAGTGCCATGATGGTTTACGGCGCCATTACTGTAAGTGTATCTGACCGAAATGGAGTAAATTAGACAGTTAAACCTTTTTTAAACACAAAATATTTTTCATTTGTACTTATTCAGGAAGTAAATCATGGGGACAATTATAATGTAGGATTTTATGAGTTTGGATCACGGATTTTACTGCAGCTTTTTTTCTAAAGAAAAAATGCGATGCGTGCCGCAAAAACGTGTAGGTGTTTTGTTGCAGTATAATTGCAGGATTAAGTGTACACCGCAGCAGCACAATGCACGCTGTGTAAAACAGTTAACCCCTGCTCTCATGGAGGAAATGCTTAAATAAAACGCTAATTTGTACTATGTTAAATCGATAAAATAAAAACTGATTTAATATTTGTAGGTGGGGCTTTATTTTAGTCCATTTGCAAAAAGGGCTGTATTAATAATCAAAAATATATATCACACCGCGTTAGTTTTTTGGGAATTTATTTGCATTATACATAAGAAAATGTACCGGCTTTTTAAGTGACCGGCTGCCCATTTCTTCTGAAATATAAATTTCGAATTTGCTTGTATAATTTGGCGTTTTTTTATTAGTATTTTGTATTTTTATCTAAAAATTGGAAAAAATATTAAAATATCTTCATTTAAAAATTTTTTGCATTTAAAATTTATTGTCGTAGCTTTATGGAAATAATTTCTTTTTTTAAATTGAAAAAAATAAATCCTGAAGGTAAATTGTGAATGTTTTCAGTTTACAGTTTATTATCAAAGGGCATGAATACATTTTTTATAATATTAGTTAATTATGTAATTTTTTATATAAACCATAAATTTTTTAAACTATCTATTGGAAAAAGGTGTAAAGTCATTATATTTAAAGGATTTAAAAAACCTTAAAGATCAAAACTGGAAAAATGACATGGCATTTATCCTGCGGTTTCACTTTCTGGTTTGCTAAAGTTAAAAATAGTTAGGAACCACTGCAAAAGTATTATAAATAATAATTCGCATTACTTATTTATTTATTTGCCATGAGGGTTGATCAAATTAACGTAAAAAACCGAATGGAGTAAATTGTTATAAATTTTTTTAAAAAAAATTTTTAATGATTTTTAAATTATTATATAGAATGTAAAGCATGGGGATATTTAATCAAAGGATAAAGTAAAATGATTTTAATAGCTTTAAATAACACATGTTCTAAATTTAATGAAAAAACTAATAGGTGTTTTTTGCGATAAAAGGTGTTTTTTTAAGTTTTACACCGCAGCAGCACAATGCACGCTGTGTAAAACAGTTAACCCCTGCTCTCATGGAGGAAATGCTTTATACGCTCTCCCACTGTATTGTTGGTCACTAAGTGAGGGACATTAGTGTAGTGGCACGGCTTTAAAATAAGGAAAGTGGATTTGGTGACAGTCATTACGTTTGTAGGTGGGGCTTTATGGTGATTAGTCAACTTTGCAAAAAAGGGCGCTGTGATTGGATAAAGTGGCGCAGAAAACTATATATACACCGCTGTTAGATTTTTTGACTCTGGTTATTTGGTCGCTCATCAGCGTTACCACATCGTTAAAATGAAGCCGTTTGTCTCCTACAGCACCGTGACGGCTGGCTCATCCCGTTCTTCTGCTATCAGCTGTTCGACTTTGCTCTGAGCTGCTTGGTGGCCATCAGCTCCCTCACCTACCTGCCCAGGATCAAGGATTATCTGGATCAGCTGGTCAGCACTTTTCCGCTGTCTTTTTATCCCGTTGAGAAAACAATATTAGAAATATCTTTTTTTTTTTTTGCTTTGTCTTTCATGTTTACAGCCGGATTTCCCATACAAAGACAACCTTCTCTCCATGGACTCCAGCTGCCTTCTGCTTTTTGTACTCATCTTCTTCGCGCTCCTTATTATCCTGAAGGTAAGATCTGGGGGGCTCGCCCGGTATGTGCTTTTCAGGGCCGATACAGATCATTACAGAGCAAGTAGTGCAATAACTGATATTTTAATAACATTAATGTAAACAGTGATAATTGCATAAAAGTGCAGGGAGGTTCTGGTGCATCCCTATAAATATCTACTGACCAGTGTAAAGTCAGTAGATATTTAAAGGGATGAACCAAAACCTTAAAAGAGAAAACTGACGAAATATCAGGCAAAAATATGTCATGACGCGTCACACCAGCCAGCAGTGTCCAGCGTGCAGGTTTCACTTTCTCTTTGTCTCAGTGTAAAAATAGTTTAGAAACCACTGCTATAGACTGTAAATAAATAATTCTGTAATTGTTTTTTAAGGTCTGAAGGTTTAGACACTCTGATTAAACGATAAAGAAACTTAGGACTTGTGGTTATTCTCCTTTATAAACAAATCACACCTTTAAATGCTAGAATTGTTGTATTTAATATAGAAAGGAGAGGGAAAGAAATATTCACAAGTGTGTATATTTGTGTATTTTGCCAGTTTCTGTGCTTCAGAGTGTTTCAGAAACTTGTGATGTCACTTTCCGACTTTTAAGTAAATAGCTATGTGTAATACACAATGTGAATTCCCTTTTTGGTTATTGATGTTCTGAAATACACACTTATGTACCGATGAGTAAGTTGATCATTTTGTTTTAAACCGTACACTTAAAACCAGTAATTGTTTACAATAGCAGACAGTGCGAGTGTTTGTGTGTAAATTATAGCACAAGTAAAACAGGCATTTAAATACGTATTTTTCCTAAACATGTGTCAAAATTTTATATTAAGACCCTAAATCTTTTTTTTTTCCTTGGTGGTTGTGTTCAACAGGCTTATTTGATCAACTGCGTGTGGAACTGCTACAAATACATCAACAATAGAAACATGCCAGAAATCGCTGTCTATCCTGCTTTTGAGGCTCCACCACAGGTACAGTTACATTCACACACACAACTGAGTCTAGAACAGCTTGTTGGTGTGCGGTATCACCTCCTTATCACCGTAGAATGTTATGTTGACTGTAGTGTTCTGTTAATGAGGTATCGAACAAATAATTGATCTATCGTTATTAATAATGGGGATTTTAGTTTGAAAGGCAATCTTTTATTATGAAATACAGACATGATGTAAGTAAAACAGGTAAAGGCGGGGACCCCTGGCCTGGAACTGAGATAATAAATGATCCTTACATCTACTTGAATGATAAAATATGCAGTTTATAGGTTCATCACTCAGTGTAATCAGTATGTAGGTGTGTTATATGTAAGGAATCGAAGACCGAATGAGTGTATAATTATATATAATGTGTATATTAAAATAATAACCAGATCTACTGTTACCTTCCCAACATTAACCTTACACGTGCCAACCACTTTTTCTGTAACAGCTATAAATAGACACTGCTTGACTTTATCAATGATGATCTGTCTGCCAAAATGTTCCTGTAGAAATCTGTTACTATAGAAACAGTAAAAGAGATTAGAGAGGTTATAGAAAGATTTTAAAAAAAATATATACCATTTACAGCATTTGGCAGACGCCCTTATCCAGAGCGACTTACATTTATCTCATTTATACAACTGAGCATGTAGGGGTTAAAGGCCTTGCCCAGGGGCCCAGCAGTGGTGCCTTGGTGGAGCTGGAAATCCAACCTACAGTCTTTGGGTTGGTAGTCCAACACCTTAACCATGAGCCTCCACTTCCCCATATACCGCTGACTTGTAGATGCAAAATATCACAAAACTTTAACTGATGAGACTAAATCATAACCCATTTTTTATTAAATAGTGTTCCTTTTAATAAGTATTTCCACAGCTTTGCATGAGCTGTTTTAAACCTTTCTACAATGTGCATTCCTCATGCTCAGTCAGTAGAGGGCGCTCACTGTGAATTGCACAAGAGTTTGGATCGAGCTGCACCGCTTCAGCTTTGAAACTTTGAAAAGGATTCCAGTAGAAAAACATTTCCGCTTGAATATTTCTGCATCAGAAAGAGCAAAAGTTTGTCCAAAGGATTGGAATAAGTTGCCTGGTGGGGCAGAATGCGAGGGGACATCACAGAATCCTGGAGGAACAGAACTCAACTTGCACTTTATTTTCCACTTCACGCTTTTCAGCATAAACACGTGCGCTTTTACCCACAGATGTCTGTGTTCTGCTTTTTGTCTCTTTTTCCATGTGTCTCTCTCTGTCTGTCTCTCTCTTTCTGTCTCTCCCTCTCTCGCTCCCTCCCCCTCCTTTCTCCCTTTATTTATCTTTCTCTTTCTGTCTCTTATCCATCTTTCTGTTTCCTTTCTCTCTCTCTTTCTGTCTCTCTCTCCCTCTCTCTCGCTCCCTCCCCCTCCTTTCTCCCTTTCTCTCTTTATTTATCTTTCTTTCTGTCTGTCTCTCTTATCCATCTTTCTGTTTCCTTTCTCTCTCTCTTTCTCTGTCTCTCTCTCCCTCTCTCTCGCTCCCTCCCCCTCCTTTCTCCCTTTCTCTCTTTATTTATCTTTCTCTTTCTGTCTGTCTGTCTCTCTCTCTTATCCATCTTTGTTTCCTCTCTCTCTCTCTCTGCCTGTCTCTTTAACCGATTCAGTAACTACAGTCGAAAAAATTCTGAATCAATTATCGATCAGCGTGTTATTCACTCCTATCCTAGCAGATAGCATGACATTCTGCATTTATTTTATCTTATTAACTTTAAAGAGATGTGAAAACAACCGTTTAATGGTTTTAGCTAATCGACTGGATGATTCATTCCCAGGAGATCGAATAATAAATAATAAAAAGCCTCTGTGGCCACACAGTTTGGAGTTTCACAGTGTGCAATGATTTGTTGTCCTTTTTTTCTTTACAGTACATCCTCCCCACCTACGAAATGGCCATGACGATGCCGGCGAAGGAGCCTCCACCCCCCTACATGCCCGCCTGATCTCCTCCTCTCTCCTCCCTTCCTCTGATCAAGTCACTGCAGATGCTGTCCTTTGGTTTTTCTGATCGATTGCACTCTTCACTCTGTAGAACGGAGGATGGTAACGATTCCCAGCCACCACCACTTCAAAGCTCTGCACATTTTGCATAGACTCAACCATCGTCATCATCTGCATGACTCATCAACATGTCGTGACGGCTCATCACAGATCTATTTTTGTAAATGAATAAAAAAAAATAATAATAATGAGCGCTTACAAGAAAGAATGAAAGAAAAGGGTCGTTTCCCTGTGGTGGGAAATTCGGTTTGCAGTGTTGTGAGCTGGGTTGCATAGTGACTCGTGCTTTTTGTATAGTTTATTCATAGTGAACCATTCTAATAAAACGTTTCTACTTAGGTGACGTAGATCATTTTGCCGACGGGCAACGCACATGAAGCAGTGTGAGCTTTCACTTTTCATACTTTTACTCATGTTTGTTTTTTCTTCAAAAAAAAAAAAAATCGTGAACGTTCTTTTTGCCTTTTAAAAAAAACAAACAAAAAAAAAACAAACACGAAGCTTTACCGCTTCACCGTCTACTAACATTTCAAAGCACTACTTTCTCCGACGGCTTTCGCAAAAGTTTTCGCTTTAGTTTAAACCCTCCGATCATGACAATCCAATGTGAAATGAAAAATCTGCTCTTTTTTTCCCTTTTTGTGTATTTTGTGTGAACGTTTAAAAAAAAAAATAAAAAATGTTAACGCGTAGGCAAGAGATCTTAGCACTTTATCATGTTTTATATTCAAGTGTCGTATCGCCGGTTCCATCCATCCATCAGATCCCATCCCGTGCCACCGCCTTGGCAGCCTTCATAGTGCCGTGTTGTGGTAGATAGTGATCATGCTTTCAACACATCGCTGACAAGACCGGAGCCTCTTCTCTCACCTGACGATGCTTTGGATAAACATGACTCTCTGCTAGTATTGTGAAAATCAGTAGATGCATGCTACCTTCTTTCTTGGTCTCTGGTTTTTTGTTTTTGTTTTCTTTTTTTGTTTTTTCTTGTACACTTTCTGGTAAGTCAATTAATTCAGTAATAAACATTTTGAAACATCCGCTGGTCTTGTTTTACTGGAGACGCCCAGTCGTGTAACGAAGACGTGAGCGCGTGAACGAGTCTCCAAAAGTGTCTAAACACGAGTTAAGAGGAAAGTTAGCAAAGAACAAAAAATAAAAAATTTGGTTTCTATGCGAATATTTAACGATGGCGCTAATCTCCAAAATGTCTTTATTTAATTATAACATGTAACCAGTACAGGGTTCCTCGCAGGAGAAGTATTGTTTTATCAGATTGGGATGCTATGCAAACTTTTTCCATGATAAAATTCACACAGTATCTTTTTAGTTAATATATATTATCAGAGAAAAGCAACAGATATTCCACTATATTCACATATGCAAATCCAGTGTTTAGCTGATCCTTATAAGATGTAGTTACAGCAGGAGTCACTACAGCTTTATTCATCCATGATAGAAGCAAAATGCTGTAAGGGATTTGTTTACACACACACACACACACACACGCGTGCTTCCCACACTTCCTTCTGGAAATCTGATAGAATTCAACCAGTGACTTGATATTCCGAAAGGGTTCCCCAAAGCTTATTTTGTACCAAATGCATTAGAGGTTCAGTCCATCGGAGGTGGAGACTAATAAAGCCTGGATTGGGTTTTTTTTGGGGGGTTTTTTCAGAACGGCTATTTTCTGATACTTTATTAATATTTTATATGCTTTAACCCCCAAAAACGTTCGTTTTAACATTAATCTGATCTAATTTGATCTGATCTCATCATCATCATCTAGTCTGACTAGATTGACATGAAACAAAACGAAACATAACAAACAGTCACCGACTTCATCCAGATGAACTGTAACATCTCCAAGATGCTTTAAGAGAATTGACCTGCGAATCTACAGTCACTGTTTAGGCACTTGTGTAAAAAAAATGCTCTAAAATGAGAATTTTGTCAAAAATATTGATTTGAAGACCGAATGAGTGTTTTCTTTTAACTACATTAAATCAATGTTTGGTGTAAGTCAGGCTAGACTGGGGCCCAAAGTCGGTCCGGGTGTTTTGGCCCAGACCAGCCCACTATATCCGATAACATATACTGCCCATCTGCCCTGTCGGAAGGGCCTTTGGACACCTCTTGTTCGGGACAGACTGGAGGAGAAGGAGGAAAAGGAAGAGGATGATGATAAAGAAGTGGTGGCTCATAGTTAAGTTGTTGGACTACCATCCTGAAGATTGTGGGTTTAATTCCCTGCTCCACCAATCCACCACTGTTGAGCCCTTGAGCAAGACCCCTTACCCTTGATTGCTCAGATGTATAAATGTAGGTCGATCTGGATAAGTGCGTCTGCCAGATGCTCTAAATGTAAATGATGAGATCAGATCTCTGTGTGGATCAGATCACTGGCTGTAATCAGACTCACTGTGCAAACTAAAATCTCATTGGATTATTACAATTAATGCCTAAACAAATGTTTGGAAAGGTAAACCAAGATTTCCTACTGACACACGACAGCAATAAATAAGCTTTGACTTTTTGGGGAGAAGGTCAGGGAAGTCCAGATTGAGGTGGTTTGGACATGTCCAGAGGAGGGACAGTGAATATATCGGTAGGAGGATGTTAGAGATGAAGCTACCAGGCAGAAGGTAAAGAGGAAGACCAGAGAGGAGGTATATGGATGTGATAAACGAGGACATGAAGTTAGTGTGTGTGAGTGAAGAGGATGTAGAGAATAGGGTGAGGGGGAGACAGATGATTCGCTGTGGAGACCCCTAAAAGGGAACAACCCAAGAAGCTTTTGAAAATACTAATAATTTTGGCCACCACTTTAATAGTTTATTTTTTTATAACCTCAGATTTATTGACCTATTCGGGTGAATTTGGTGGCCCCGTTGGCTTTGTATTGTATTACGATCAGTCAGAATTGCTGTTATTGGATAAATTAATCAACCTTCTGTCCAATTAGATCAGAGATTTAAGCATCGTGGTGCTTTTACGTCTATAGCAAAAGAAATTACTGGGAATTTTTCATTGAAACCGTTTCACCTCTTGAGAATTTTCCACCTGGGTGTTCGCCTCAGAGCACAGGATGTGAAAGACCTCAGTACAACAGATGCAACCCAAACCTCTGGCACACACCACACTGTGAAACATAAAGTAAAGCTGTATGAAATATTAGCCGCTCTGCAGGACGAGTGTCTGAGCGTCCCTTCATCCATCACAGCGAGATTTAGGGTCGTCTGACAGCTGAGCAAACCCGACCTCGGCGCCGAGAAAGGAGGTACGAAGGTCGGACGAGTTTTCTGCTTCTCTATGAGCCACAAATATCGTCGCTAGCTGTTAGAATTAACACCGAGATCTGAAATGACGAGGGAGACAATCTGACAGTACAGCTGTTGTTTTAAGGTCCACATCTGTACCACACGTTGAAATGTTTACATTTACATTTATAACATTTCGCAGACGTCCTTATCCAGAGCGACTTACTTTTATCTCATTTATACAACTGAGCAATTGGGGGGTTAAGGGCCTTGCTCAGGGGCCCAGCAGTGGTAACTTGGTGGGGCTGGAGATCAAACCCTGATCTTTCAATTGTCTCAAAAGATGTCTTACAGAAGTATCTGACTAGGGGTTTTTTTAGCTCTTATTCACTATATGGCCAAAAGTGTGTCTACTCCAAATGTACTCCAAAACCCCCTGGTCTCCATAAAGACATGCTGTGTTCTGGATGTTCTGGAGTTGAAGAACTCTCATGTCCTGTACAGAGTCCTGATTCTGACTGAACACCTTTGGGATGAACTGGAACCCCGACTGAACCCCAGACCTCCTCAATTTAACATTAGTGTCTGATCTCATTAATACTATTGGAACTGATTGATCAAATCCACACAGTCACATGATCCAATCTAGCGGAAAACCTGCACAAAAGTCTGGATGTGATTATAAGAGGAAGAGTGAGACTAACATCTGGAACAGGATGTTCCCAAAACTTTTGGCAGGATAGTGTACCTAGGATTAAAGCTGAGGAATAATAATATCCCTTAGCTTAGACTTAGACTTTATTTTTTTATGTATAATGTTTATCAGTTCTTAAGCCATGCTGTTAAAACTCTTATTTATTAGTTGATTAACAAGTAAAACATGAGTAATAGATGCGTCTACAGGCTACATTCCTGTAAAGCTAAAATGATGTCTATAAATAGAACGAAAATATTAGACTAGCTTTGTAATGTCTCTGCTAATTAATACAAAAAAATTTAAAGGTATTAAAACATCTTGTTTTATATCGCAAAAAAACAACAACGTTCCTAATCAAGCTACTATTACATAATAAAAGTTCATACTTACATACGAATACTACAAACATATATTATTATAAAACTCGCAAAACACAGTCAGATTTTCCATCAATGAAGATGCAGTCAGTGCAAAAGTTTGTACACCCTTAGGAAAAAAGAAATTGTGGTACTGATTCATACTAATTATACAAATATTATGTGAAAGATTTTAGATTTGTTGTGTAATTTTTAGAAACGGAAAGAGATTAGAACAAACGATTGCATTACGAATCTTTTTTTTTTTTAAGATAAATTGTCAAACAGATGTACATTTATTTGCGTAGAAAACGTAAAAGGTGCACAAATTTTTGCACTTACCCGTATGTAATTAGATTAGCTTTCATGACAATAACTTTTCCTCCAGCTGTGTTATTGGTTATAAGCTAGTGACACACACACACACACACACACACACTCGCAAAAAAAACAAAAAACACAATCTGAACATCAGCTCATGATGATACCGGAGTGTATTTAGGTATTGAAGCTCTGGAGGTTGTTGTGTGGTCCATAATGAAGCATCACCGGATTAGAAGGTGGTCTGCATGCCAGAGTAAGGGATTCTGCAGCCTCCGGAAAATCCATACGACCTTTCGATCAATAATAAAGTAGTTAAAATGTGATAGTTTCTCTGTGTCCACTACGGTGAGTGATTTAGAAAATTCTCTCTTACCAAAAGGTGGACGTCTACTTGTGGGACAACAGCCTTTCCATTTGCTGCACTTTCTTGGTGATGTCTGCCAGTATACCAGCGGGTTAAGGTTACTGCATTACTGATCGCTCGTGTTCGGATGCACTGAAGGATGAAATTTTAGACTACAGTGTGTAATTATATCAAGGATTAAAATAATGGATATTAAGCCAGGCTGTTATCTGTTTTAGTCCCAGGGGTTACAGTATACGAGTGGAAGTATTTCACCTTCATACGCTTTTATATGTATATATATGAATCAGAAGATTCAGCAAAACGTCTAAACTAGTTATATGTATAGGGCATTTCTCAGAATGTCTCAGGACATTTTGTGTCTCACTAAGTGATTTATCCTGGTCAGGGTCATGTTGGAGCCAGAACTGAGTCCAGGAATTTAACCTAAATGGGACGAGGTTTATGACAGGGCAGCTGGCACACACACACACACAAACGCAGACACATACACACATTCACAACTCAGTGTAATTTAGCACAGTCAGTCCATCTATAAGCATGAAACTTTGAAAGGAAGGTGAAGTGAAGGAAAGACACACAAACTGGTGGAAGATATAAAAACTCCAAAGCAAACTGGGGACTCTAGAGAAGTGCAACACGGAAATATTATCAGATTGACGATACACTAAAATCTATATAAAAATTTAATGTCTATAAAAAATGTTTTATTAATGTCTCCTATATGGTTCCTAGCAAAAGTATTAGAGGCAAGGCCATTTCGCCAAGTGGTTTGGGCTGAGTTCTACAAGGTTTGGGGCAGAGGGTTTGGCCCACCCTGTCACATGACCCTATATAACAGGAAAAGTAAGAGGGAAAAAAAAATTACACGTTTATATATTTTTTCTTGCATTTAAACATTTTTAAAAATGTATACTTTGGAAGAGCATCAATTTAACGTAAATTAAATTCATTAGAGGTCGACCGATTTATCGATTTGCCGATTAATCGGTACCGATTTTTCAAAATTTTCCAGGTTGTGTCTGTTGCTGAAGCAGCTGATTGTCAGTATACAGTGCCAGAGCCAACATATCTACGGTGAGAGCGGCCTCTAAGGGCCAAAATCACTGAAAGTACACGCTGATTGAGATGCTGTGTAATTTAAGATGTTCATAAAAATTACTGCATTCTATCTTAGTATTTTTAAACTTTGCCTTATGTGCCGTTGTTTATAAGATGCTTGGATGTTATTTTGTTCAACAAGTTAGTTAGCGCTGTTAGCATCTCTGCTCATTTTAATAATGTTCCTTATACTTCAGTGGGTTATCCTTGTTCCGTTATGTTGTGACACAGTGTGTTATTGTTTAAATCTTATATAATGTATATATTATATATAAGGTAGTGATTTATTGTTAATAGTATTTTATTTTTATTAAAAACTATCGGGTAGTTAATAGGTTATCTGCAAGTACGGTCCAACCTAGCTATCGATATTAGTAAAATCGGTCAACCTATAATATGTATCTTCAGATTTCTACTATGGTTATAAATTCGACATAGCACACAATACAACAACGCTATAAACGGAAAACACTGATGTGCTAACAACCGGTCATCAGACAGAACGGCAGACGGTGACAAACATTGCGAAAGAAAAACCCAAAATCCAGAATCAACCACCATTCCATAAGTCTGGGGTAAAGTTAGAAGATACCCTTAGCCAGAGTGACTAACATTTATCTCTTTTTTTTTTTTGAACAACACATTTGGGGGTTAAGGGCCCTGCTCAGGCACCCAGAGTGGTGGCACCAGGAATCAAACCCTGGTCTTTTTGGTATCAGTCCAACACCTTAACCATTGCGCTACCACTTCTATTCATCAGCACTCAGAATCAAAAGGCCAGGCTAGAATTTGCAAATTGCTGAAACGTTCATGGTACAGAGAATATTATATATAATATAAATATAATATATTTGCTCACGATCCAAAAACAAGCCCATTGGTCTAGGATGGTGAAGATGGTGTCATACTTTTAACTAAATTTAGGGGCAGTAGTGGCTCAAATGGTTAAGGTGCTCAGTTGCGGATCTGAAGACCAGAAACACCTGGGTTTAAGCCCCACCACCGGCAAGCCAACCACCGTTGGGTCCTTGAGCAGGACCCTTAACCCTTCCTGCTCCAGGGGCACTGTATCATAGCTGACCCTGCGCCCTGACCCAAACTTAAGATGGGATATGCAAAAAATGCATTTCATTGGCTCTGGACATGTACCTTACACAATGAATTTGAATATAATTTGGGCTCTGGGACTGTGGAACCCATAATGACAGCATCAGAAAGAATTCAAGAGTTTTCAGAAATATTCTGTCTTCAAGTTTAAGTCTAATTCAGTTGGTCTGAATTGACATAATATTTTCCGGATCATGTGACATCTATACAACTAAGTAGGTGGACGAATAGGCCTTGCTCACGGGCCTAAGTAGCATTTGACTTGTTTTACCGCAATGGTTTAAGTTCCATTAAGGTTGATATACCAGAGCTCCGGCTTTAATATCCAGTAACAATGTTCTCGACTGTATGTTCATCATTATCCAAAGCCAAAGACTACATTATTATCAGTATCAGTCTGAAATAAAGACCATCCTGTTGAATTTGTTTTTGTTAATTGTCCAGGTTTCCATATTCCTCCACTTCTTTACCCAAACTACGACTGAAAGTTTTATCCGTGCGTAAAGGATATGTTTTCCATTGAGAACCTGGATGGAGTTTTGTGTCTGCCTTTGGAAAGCCAGTCTGGCCTCACAGTGACACGGATCCTGAACCACCTCCACCTTCATCTCTACATTTAAAAAAAGAGTTTGTTAGTCCGATGAAACCTTTGTTTATGTATTTAATCCTATAAAACACCTTAAACATGACTATACAAATTACCACACTTTACATTCTATACGACGTCGAAACATTAGAATTCTGTTTATTGGATAATCAGACATATCATTTTTATATTATATATATATATATATATATATATATATATATATATATATATATATATATATATATATATATATATATATATATATATATATCAAACATCAAAAAAATTAAAGTAAGTTTGTTAGCATAAATGTAACACTTAGCAATAGCTAAGGCAATGTTGTCAAATAGGCTTTTGCAACATTGAGTGTTACATGACGATTTTTTTCCCTGAATCAATATTAAAATTGATTTCAAGCACAAAGTTAAAGACAGATGACGTATCAGAGGAAAAATCTACTGAAACAAATCAAAGCAACCATAAATGTTGAGTAAATGTAGCACTGTATGCTGTGCTAAGTCTGTAAACATGCTAACTATAAAAACTCTAAACAGATTACAATGGCTCAGTTTTATGCAGGACTATTCAGTTTTGTTTTAAGGACTATAATGTCTAAAAGTACTTTCTCCAACCAGAATATCAGTGAAGCGCACCATACCTGCATATCTAGGGTTATTTTAGAGCTGTTGTGTTTTTTGGACCAATCGATTAGCAATAGACTTTTAAAATTACTGGAAAAATATCATTTAAAATGTAGGTCTGGTGGTAGTTTAGTATTCCATTAAGTACCCATAGGTTTCTGTACACTTATCATTTAACCAATTGTGACAGTTTCATACACCGTAATAATTCCCAGAGAGAATAAAAGCGATGTTTGGCTGACCTTATTTATACTTCTGCAACCTTTAGACGTGATGTAAAAAAAAGCTATGGGAGGTTCTTTAGCAAAATCTTGCAGAAACCAATTGCATGTTTGCACGTTTAGCTTACTTAAAAAAAATTGTTAATGTTAATTTTATGGTCAATCCAGTCTGGTCTTTTTGTAAAATAGCATTAAATCCAATTTTACAATATCGATATCTAATAATGAAAAAAATATTGGAGAAAATATCGTTGAAACTGATTATCGGTCGATCTATACAAACAACACTGAGAAAACCGAATCAGCTCTATAAGTAACAAAACCCACTGATGTTTTTCATCCTATAGATCTGATCTGTTAATTTGATACTGAAGATGATTAACCAATTGTTTCTTTTACCTACTACAATAATTATTCTTCAATTTATCCACCATAATTGACCTTCTTGGATATTCATAGCCAACTTTCTATTTTATATAAGACCTCCTATTAATACTTTCACATCTAAAAATTAAAGCTTCTTGATAAACTGACCTTTAGATTTGATACCACTAAAATGGACCATACCAACTGACAAGGCTTTATTTCAGTAATATTTGTTTGTTTGAGTGTCTGATTGGATTTTAGATCTCCCAGTAATTTATGGATGGTGGCTCTCATAAGAAATGCTAAGATTTGTAAAAATCTTTTCAGTAAATGAATAAGTGGGAATTATTTTTAGGTAGGTATGGTGCCTGGTTGGAGTGAACATACAAAGCTCAAGCCCACAGATGAATAGCCTGGTCGACAAGATCTTACGTGAACAAGTTTTCTTGTCTTCATTCAAGACAAAACCTTGCCGGCATTCGCAGCGATAGGAGCCATCACTGCTGACACAAATGTGCTCACAGTCATGTCCCATCCCACACTGGTCCAGACCTGCAACGAGTCACGAGGAAGGTACGAGAGAAATCCAGGTGTCTAATCTTTACAGGTATTTGAGGAACTGGATACACATGTCATAAATAGGCATGAAACAAGTCAATACCATTTATGACGCATTACACCGAGTGACTCACTGGTACTACCGCCATCGTCATCACCAACACGGGCTTTGAAACAAGATTTCCTGTCCTGCATCAAGACAAAGCCAGGGGGACAGGCGCAGTAATAGGAGGAGCCGTTGCTTACACAAGCGTGCTGACAGTCGTGACCCAGTGCACAAACATCGATACCTGGAACAGTCATGAAAATTCTGCGGGTTTGTTTGAAGTAACATTTACAGCTTCATTTTCTGGCATTTCCCTATCCAGAGAAACTCACGTTTTTCTCTTATTCCTACTGTTAATCAGTTGAAAGTTAAGGACCTTGCTCAGTGGCGGTAGATTGGTGGTGCTCAGAATCAAACCCATGATCAGCTATGGAAGTGGTAGCGGTGGCTCATGGTTAAGGTGTTGTTTTACCAACCCGAAGATTCTGGGTTCGATTCCCAGCTCCACCAAGCCACCACTGCTGGGCCCCTGAGCAGGGCCCTTAACCCCCAAATGCTCACTTGTATAAATGAGATAAATGGAAGTCGCTCTGGATAAGAGCATCCGCCAAATGCTGCAAATGTAAATGTAAATGTAATCATCACCTTACCCACTGAGCTACCATCTCCCTAACACCTCTAACTATGTTGTAGACATGGTTAAAATATGCAAATATCAACTATTACGTATTAAAATAAAGGTTAAACATATTAACCAGTACAGATTGAAACCCAACAGCATTTATCTTCATTTTTTCCTAAACGTCTCCTCTGTTTATACATTTACATTTGCAGCATGTGGCAGACGGTACTTCTCCAGAGCGACTTACATTTATCTCATTTATACAACTAAGCAATTAGGGGGTTTAGGGCCTCGCTCAGGGGCCCAACAGTGGCAGCTTGGTGGAGCTGAGAATCGAACCCTGATCTTCCAATTAGCAGTCCAAAACCTTAACCACTGAGCTGATACTTCTCCTCTATGTTGCTCTCTGTTTAATTAGGAACATTGAAACCCTTTTTAGTGAGATGATCTACCAGATTATTAGTATTTATTGTAATATTTTTTGCTTGTCTTGGTTACGCAGACAAAAAAATAGTTTTAGGCTTCCAGGTGGAACAACAGAAAAGTATTTAGAGGAGATTTAAATTGCTGTCGATGCCGCAGACATTGGTGGCTGGGGAGATTAAGCTTTAAGAATCCTTTAGCTAGGATGTCTAAATATTTACACCAAAATAAAACTTTACCCCTTACCTAGGATTTCTGGAAAAAAAATCTAAAGTAGGATTTAACTATGTCTATTTTTTTTCAGGTCAAAATGGCATGAAAATTCATTCAATACCATTTCCACCCTGACATTTTGTGACTCACTGGCGCTACTTTCACCATCGATGTCACTGTTGTTACGTCCATTGGCTTCACCATCGTTGTGACCGTCACGGTCACCGTCCCTGCTGACAGAGCATGTTCTCTTGTCTTCGTTTAGGACATAGCCAGGACGACACCTGCAGTAATAGGACATGTCGCTTCCGACACAGATTTGCTGACAGCTGTGTCCTATTTTGCATGGGGATACACCTGGAATGGACAGTTTCATACACCGTAATAATTACCGGAGAAAATAAAGGCGCTGTTTGGTTGAACCTTATTCAACCTTTAGGGCTCAGACGTAATGTAAAAAAAACTATAGAAGGTTCTTTAGCAAAATCTTATAGAAACCAAATGTTTGCATGTTTAGCTTACGTAAAAGCTACTTTAAAAAAAAAAAGCATTAAGATGCCGATAAATCCAGTTTTGCAATATCGATATCTGATAATAAAAAATATTGGAGAAAATATCGTTGAAACTGATTATCGGTCGTTCAGTATGTTCAGTAACAAAACCCACCGATGTTTTTCATCCTATAGACCTGATCTGTTAATTTGATACTGGAAAAAAGCCTCGATGTCATAAAACACAAAAATAGCAGCTGCACCAGGAGGCGTGTTTGTCATCCGTCTTGCTAGTAAAAGAGAAAGTTATTTCACTGTACTGAAAATAACAGTAAATCAGAGGCACCGTTTCCTGCAATGTCTTCAACATCATGACAATGTTACAGGTTATATACGAGACGAGCATCCATCAATGTTCTATAGCATGAGATGGATCAGAGTTTTAATCCAGCTGATTGCGCTGTTGGATTTGGTCTGTTATAAACATAGCACAAAATATATATATATAGTTGTGCTTAAATTCTAACAATATAATAACGTGTATCATGTATGAGATCATTTTGCATGACTTTAGAGTCATGACAAAAGCAGATTTGGTAGTAGAGCAGGAGTTTGGAGGGGGTTTTAATGAATGACTACATAGGTAAGTTAGTGATAAAGGATTTGTAATAATTTCTTGCCGTATACGATCAAAAGAATTAAAAAAATTACTAATGCCTGGGCCACAATGGAGAAAATTTGACATTTTTGGCCTTCCTGAGTGTAATATTGATCAAACTACCCATCACACCATCCATCCATATATCCATCTATCTATCTATCTATCTATCCATCCATCCATCCATCTATCTATCTATCTATCTATCTATCTATCTAACTACCTACCTATCCATCCATGCCTATATCCAACTATACGTACCAATCTATGAACTATCTATCTATCTGTCTGTCTGTCCGTCTGTCTTTCTGTCTGTCTGTCTGTCTGTCTGTCTGTCTATCTATCTATCTATCCTCCAGGAATTAATCGTGGCCCAGGCATTACTCTGATCGAAATTAACCCCATCTGCAGACTCTTACGTTTGAGTGAACATGTTCTCTGGTCCTCGTTCAAAATATAGTTCCTCTCACACTTGCAGTAATAGGATGAGCCACTGCTGACACAAATGTGTTCGCAGTCGTTTCCCATAGCACAGGGATCCGTACCTGGAACAAGCTCTTTTTCGGTTATTTAAAAAAAAAAATTTGATTCATCTGATACACTTTTCTCCTGCCGGAAAAGCTTTTTTTTAATAATACATGATACGTATGTACAGATAGCACGTAGCACAAAAAATATATATAGTTGTGCTTGAATTGTGACAATATAATAATGTGTGTGTAATACACCAAATGATTAAAATTCAATTAAAAAAACAATTATATGTTTATTATTTAAAAAACGATCTAAAAGATTTTATAACCAATAGCGACATCGAACCCTGGATTCCTACCACACAGCGTCTCCCTGAACTTGGACGTGAGCTTCTCGATGACACCGTAGGTCTCTACGTAGAACACGTGGTCCTCCAGCGGGTTACTAGCCATGAGCTTGAGCGAGCGCATGTCGGCACGGTCCACCCCTACAGCGTAGATCTCGATCCCGGAGGCCCGCGCTGCAGCAGACACCTCCTCCACCTGATCCTGAGGACGCCCGTCTGTTACGATAATGGCCACCTTGGCGATGTTCTGCGATTTTGGCCGGGCCCCTGACTCCTCTGTGAAGGCTTCTTCCATGGCTTTCTTGATGGCCAGACCGGTCATGGTCCCCGCAGCCAGGGGTTCGATGGTTCCGATCGCTTTCTTAATACTTTCCTTTTTTAGGTGGTTTTTGAGCAAGAACTCGATTTTGACAGTGCTGGCGTAATTCACCACAGCCACCCGAGTGGCATCGGTGCCGATTTCCAGTGTGTCCACCATGTCCGAAAGAAAAACCTTAACCTTCTCAAACTCACCTGGACGCACACTGCGAGAGCTGTCTATGATAAAGACCAGATCCAGCGGGCGGCTCCTACAGTGAGAATCCGTAGCTGAGGGCAAAAACAATTTTATTAATGTTTTATATTTAAAAAATACAGATTATTTCGTTGGTTATTAGTAGTTTAGTATGACACTTAGTACGACCAACCTTGTGCACAAGCTTGAGTTAAGCACAGAGGTTAGTTTCATGGTGACTTAATTCTGCCCCAATGCCATACTGAGAAAAAGTAACAAGCAGTTTTTGGAGAATTTCCCCCCAAATGATCAAACACTCGCCCTTAGACACCCTTAGACACCTTTAGACGCCATTATCCAGAGTGACTTGCTTTTTTTTTACTTTTTGTATAAAACTGACCAATAAAGGGTTAAAGGCCTTGTTCAGAGACCCAGCAGTGGTCAATTGGTGGTGCTGGGAATCGAACCCTGATCAACCAATTGTGTAATGTGATGTAAATGTCTTTATTTGTCACATAAACTTTACAGTGAAATCTGTTTCTTTGCATATCCCATCCTAGTAAGTTGGGGTCAAAGCGCAGGGTCAGCTATGATACAGCGCCCCCTGGAGCAGGAAAGGTTAAAGGTCTTGCTTAAGGACCCAACAGTGGCTGAATGGCGGTGGTGAGGCTTGAAAAATTCAATCAACAACTCAGAACCATTAACTATATGAGATTGTAGTCCAACACCTTAACCATTGAGCTACCACTTCATACTGTTGTTCAATATGCAGCCCTGGGATAAAAGTACACCAGTATTAATAGTTTATTTGTCTTGAGTTACTACCTAAACTGTAGTATAAGTGCACGGTCATTTGGGGGTGTATTTTTCTCAGCACTGCTCTCATATTAAGAAAACGCAGTTCCTTTTTTTAAAAAAAAATGAAGACTGTCATGTTTTTTTTTAAAAAAGGTCGTAAAGGTGATTCAAGAAAATTGTTAAAATTAGTCAATTTTAATTTTAAGGTCGAATGAAATAAAACATATTTCTGAATCAGGGGTCCGCAAACTTTTTTTCTGTGAGGACAACATCATTTTTTATTTCTTTAACAACTCCGACAGATGACTGTAGAAATGTGATCATGATATTTAATCTATTTTTGTTTTTTTGTCTCCTAATGTTAGATTAGTTGATTATTAGTTATAATTGTGCAGATAAATCGACTCTACTTTTTAACAGATCTATAAAATATTAAAAGATGAGACAAACAGCCGTTTTTGTGCGTTGAACAAAAAAAATAATCACTCGTCCACTTTCTTGGTTAAATTTCCTGCAATTGAATTTTCTCCTTCCTGTTTCTTGCTGGTTGGCATGCGGTATCACCTGCTCATCACCATGCAATGTTATGTTGAATGTAATGTTAATTTACATTAATAACTAAGGGGGGATTTTAGTTTACATTTACAACATTTGGCAGACGTCCAGAGCGACTCACATTTTATCTCTTTTTTTATACAACTGAACCATCGGGGGTTAAGGGGCCTTGCTCAGGGGCCCACAGTTGTGGCTTGGTGGTGCTGGGAATCAAACCCTGGTCTTTTTGTTATCAGTCCAACACCTTAACACACTAAGCCATCACTAAGCGATTACACTTTCAAAATATGTCTCTGGCATTTTTTCAGTGGGGGACGGGGCTGTATCTGGACCGCGGGGCGTAGTTTGGGGACCCCCTGTTCTAAATGAACACAAAATATGGTCCATGATATTCTGTTGATGCAATACACCTGAATTCACCTTTAGCACAAAGGAAGGTCTGATTTCACAGGTCTAAGACTTGGCGCTTGGAGACCAGCCACTTATTAGATACCTGTCCTCCCTGCACTGACTGGAGCCTGAGGTTGAGCTGGGGTAGTTTTAGCATAAAGCTGTGGTGCCAGAGTCACCGCTGGCACGGACTGAGATGATGTGGCTTCAGAGAATATCTGTGGCGCCAGAGTGGACTTTGGCAAAGAGTAATTTGTCTGCGGTGGTGAGGTTATCCAGGTCCACTGGGATACCGGAGGAGATGTTGGATGGTAAGGTATCACTGGTTCACTCTGTGATTGGTTTGGGTTTGCTGATGATTGTTCTGGACCTTCAGGTGGCAGTTCTAAAAGTACCTGGGACTGCTCTGTAAGCTTATGAGATTGCCCTTGACCTGAAAGTGACTGCTCTTGACCTTCATGCGAAGGTTCTGGAACTTCAGGATTTGTCAGCGGAATTTCTGGTACTAAATTGGAAAGTCCCGGAATTACGAGTGCTTGTTCTGGAACTTCTGTCGATCGTTCCTGGCTTGCATGTGATCTATCTGGACCTTTGTATGATTCTACAATTACAAGTGATTGTTGAACTGTAGTCGAAAGGGATGCTTCTGGAGCCTCACGTGAACCTTCCTGCCCTGCACGTGATGCTTCCGTGACTACAACACGGCCCTCTGAACCTTTGGGTGCTGCCACTTTGCGGCAAACTACAGGTGCCCATTCTCCTTTCAGCTGCTGGTCCTCCTGCAATGGAGACACCATTTTCTGTGCTGCCGATGAGTCTTTTTGCCAGTCGTACACTTTAGCGGGAGAAAGACTCTTGAGCTCAGGATGGTTTACCAGCAGTGGCAATACCTTCAGCCGGTCTTTGTGAAGATATCGCTCTCCTTTTAACCTATTTTTACTGCTGTCTACTACGAACCACCAACAGAGAAAAGTCCGTTTTAAAAATTAGTGACATCAAGACAAGACAAATGTTTACCAGTAAAATGCACAACTGAATAGAATTTTAATATCCATGCTTATTGTCAACGCCTTTAAAGGAATACTCCAGCATTTATTTCTCCAACCTGTTCTCCATCCAACACACCTGAAACCAGAGACATGTTTGCCATAGCTGAGCATTTCAACGTGTTTCCCTGTACCAAAGAAAATAACTTGTATAAAATAACTCTGATTATTTGGCAACCTGAATTATATGAAAATGCTAAATACAGATGCTAAATACTGTAATAATAAATATAATCATTAATACAGATAAATCGAGTATAATAAATACAATCTTTAATGCTGCCGCCATATATATATATATATTTTTTCATATATTCTTTGTATGACTTTCTGGTATTTGGTAGACGCCTTTATTCCGAGTGGCTTACTGTACACTTATGTAATTTTCATCATCCATTTTTGAGGTTTGAGGGCCATGCTCAGGGGCCCAGGAGTGGCAGTTTGGTGTCCCGGGAATTGAACACATGATCATCCGATCTGCTATCCAACACTTTAACCACTGAGTGAAGATTTTTTTTTTCTCTTTTTTTTTAACTTTATGTAAAAATTCTATAGTTGTAGAATTGTAGAAAAATTTCACAGCATGTTTTATACTGTGTGTGTAGTTGTGTGTTTGTGTATCTATTTAATTCCTTATTATTATATTACAAAACTATTTTTTGTGGGGGTCCGAGGCACAACAATATCACGAAATAAAATTGTTAATTAATAATTCTAATAATTTAAATAAATGATGATTCCTAATTTAATTTTAATTTTAATTTAATACATTTTAAGCTTCTTTTTTATATAAAAAAACAGTTTCATAAAACTTTTTTCACGTGTTTATCCTTGCATTTACGCTGTATAGTTGCTTTATTCTATTTAATTTCCTGAGGTATTTTATAGGCACTTTTTTTTAATTATACACAATAAATATAACTGCACCAGTAAAAAAAAAATCACATTATACATGATATAAAAATAGATTTTTTCCCCTATCATTTCTCAAACAGCTGTGATGGATTGAGATTAAGCTGAAGTATTCCTTTAACGCTTTGCCTGAAAGTTTCCTTCAGATTTAGGACCTCCTATGATATTCCACTGTAAAGATGGTGGAGAAATCATAGTTGGAGTATTTAATCCCAGTGCATCAGAGAAAAATAATCATAATGAAAGCATGTGTCTGTTCCATTAGCTGATGCAAAGACGCTAAGACAAAATGCTAACAAGTCAAGATTTTTGGCATGGATTAAAATTCAAGGATTTTAGACTTTATCAGTATCAAAAAAATGATTAAACTGAGGATTGATTAGCGAAACAACAAGTATTTTGTCAGGTTCGAACATCCAAACCGAACTGTACCTGCTGGATTGAGCGTCCTGAGTGGGAATCCTCTGCTGGATGGATTTGCATTATCTCGTCTTTGTGCGTAACTTTGCGCTAAAAACTGCGACGGATAAATGACATCGTAACAGTCAGAGATTTCCACCAAGAGAAAAGTAAGGCAAGCGAGTAGAACGCAGATGAAGGACTTCATTGTGCTGAGATGTTTCTTTACACTTCTTGGGAAACTTCTTCCTCTGTCCCTACAGCAGACTGACACCAAAGTGCTCGCCAACACGTTCTATTTGAAGAGCTTGAAAAGAGACGTGTAAAATTCCTGTCCAATCCAAATATTCGAGGGGGTGGATGTTTAATGATATATGATCAGTGTCTACCGCTTTAAAGGTCTGTAGTCTTATAGATGTCATCGTAAAATTTGATCTTTTATTATCATTTTAATCATTTCCAGAATCCTCTAAATGATCTGGCCAGAAAAAAAACCAGAAATAAAATAACAGATTTCCCAAATAAATGTCAAAATTGTAATCATTTTTACATCTCCAGCTTCAGCTGTGTTCATCTCCATAAAGATTTTTGACCTTTAAATAAAACCTGCCGACTTCTTAACGATCCTAAAGCATCTACATTTCTAGCATTTGCCAGATGTCCTTGTCCAGAGTGGGTTAAATCTATCTCATTTTCTATCCAGCAGTTGAGGGTTAAAGTTGCTCAGTGGCAGCTTGTGGTGCTGAGAATTGAACCCACGATCCTTTGATCAAAACTTCCCCCTGGATGTAGCAGCTCCAGTTCTTCATATAGTTGAAGGAGTTGGAGTTGCATCTATAATGAACTGAAACGTTGACTTAATTTATAAGATGCCCATGAGCTCCTGGTTCCACAACTCCCAGTGACTGCATTAGACTGTAGACAGGACATCATTTATAATCACACTCTCCGGTGTCTCCCGGATAAAAATGGGTTCCTCTAAAGGTTTCTTCCTCATACCCTCTAAGGGAGTTTTTTTTTAATTTGCCACAGCCGCCCCAGGCTTTTTTTATTTAACTGTCCAGAGCAATTTAAGTCTATTATTAATCTTGGATTAAAATGTTCTGTAAATCTAATTTGAGACAATGTCAATTTGTTAAAAGTTCTATACAAATAAAACTAAATTGTATTTTTAGACTCTGGTTTCTCATAGGAGTGAGTGTGTATGTGTATGTGTGTCCCTGTGATGGACCGGTAACTTGTCCCCCTGCTGCCTTTCATCCTCCAGACTCCAGCAGATCCCTGTGACCCCAGATTAGGGACGATTTATACCTGAATTATCTTAAAAATTCATTCATTTATTTATTCATCTTCTATACCTGGACAGGTCGCCAGTCCATCACAGAGACACACACCCACTCACTCCTATGGGCAATTTAGAATTACCAGTCAATCTAACATGCATGATTTGGGACTGTGGAAGAAAACCAGAGAACCTGGAGTAAAAACTACGTAAGCATGGGGAGAACATGTAAATCAATTGAACCCAGGACCTTCTTATTACTGTGAGGCAACACTGCAAACCACTAGGTCACCATGCTGCCCCTTTAAACATATTAAACTATTTATTATGCCACAGCATGTAGGGAAGTGGTGGCTCATGGTTAAAATGTTGGACTATCAACCCAAAGCTCGTAGGTTTGATTCCCAGCTCTACCAAGCCACCGCTGCTGGGCCCCTGAGCAAGGCCCTTGAACCCCAATTGCTCAGTTGTATAAATGAGATAAATGTAAGTCGCTCTGGATAAAAGGACGTCTGCCAAATGCTGCAAATGTAAATTGTCTGCTTATGGAAAAAAAATATATTATTTCTAGGAAGATGCTATAGCTGCTGCGTCACACACGATGAGGAGGAAATGCAGCTGTCGCATTAAATAATAATAATTATAATTATAACATTTAAATAACAATTAAATAAGTATTTGCGCAAATTATTTGTTGCACAGCAACACTTTAACTATTAAACCGTTCACGCGCCTCCTATTCGCTAGATGGCGCTAATTAAACCGCCGCCTAATAAAAACACACACGAAGAAAACATCGCTTGTTGCTGTCAGCTGACACACATGGAGGGTCAGAAAGATTTGCTGGATAAACAAGCAGTCCTGAATGAAGCCAATAACGCGTTTAATAACAAACATTTTACACGCGCTGAGGAGTTCTACACAGAGTTCATCAACATCTGCACGACATCTGGGTGATCAGTGCTGGTTAACTTTATTAATAAACAGTTTAAATGAATTGACCACAGTTAATCGCTAATCGGTGTATCTGTGTTTCCTGTTTTTGTTTTTTTTGTTTACATTATTACAGAGATTGCGACAGTAATGACCTCGCGATAGCCTATAATAATCGCGGACAGGTGAAGTACTTCCGGGTTGATTTTTATGACGCAATGGATGATTACAGTGCAGCTATTAAAGTGAACAGACACTTTGAAGTGCCGTATTATAACCGAGGGTTAGTGCGGTACAGACTGGGTGGGTAAACACACTTTACATCACATTTACAGCATCTTTTATAATTGGGGGTTAGGGGCCTTTCTCAGGGGCCCACAGTGGTGGCTTGGTGGTGCTGGAAATTGAACCCCGGTCTTTCTGGTATCAGTCCAACACCTTTTGCCACTAAGCCACCACTTCCCCCAGTTTTAATCCATCCCATCCTTCAAACCTAATTTGGGGTCTGCTGGAGTCTCTGAAAAGGCGAAAGACAGGACGGGGACACCATGGACAGGTCGCCAGTCCATCACAGGACCACACACACACACACACACTCCTTTGGGCAATTTAGAATCACCAATTAATCTAACATGCATGTTTTTGGACTGTGGGAGGAAACCGGAGAACCCGGAGTAAAACCCACAGAAGTACGGGGAGAACATGCAAACTCCATGCAGAAAGACCCCTGCAGGGGAATCAAACCCCGGACCTTCTTGCTGTGTGGACACAGTGCTAACCACTAAGCCACCAGTAATTAATTTATTATTGTAACCTCTGATCCTTACAGTTTTGGGTTGTTGGTCAAAAGATCGGGGTTCAAGCCCCATGCAGCAATATCAATATCAGAGGAATTCCACTGTGCTGGAATCTAATGTGTGGCAATAATAAAGGAGAAGTGGTAGTTCAGTGGTTTATGGTCTTGGACTGCTTATTTAGAAGGTTGTGGGTTTAATTTCCAGCACCATCAAGCTGCCACTGCAGCAGTGGTGAATAAAAAGAGCAAAAAAACTATGATTTGGTAGTTCAGTAGTATGTTAAGGTGCTGAACTGCTTATTAGAAGGTCATAGGTTCAATTCCCAGCACCACCAACCCGTCACAGCTGGACCTTTATTACATTTATTAAATGTAATAAAGTTTATAAAATCATTAATGTATTTATTGCACAGTAAACTTTAATAAGCCTTTATGAATTTACTTTTCTGGGCAGTTAAGGGTTAAGAGCCTTGCTCAGGGGCCCAATAGTGGCTGGTTGGTGGTGCAAGGTAATTAACTTATACCTTTTCACATTTTTGATTATTTATTGTGGTATAACAGGAATAAAACACTTTACAATGCGTTATAGTGGGAAATATTCAGCTTCAGGAGGATCACATTAACTCCTGAATTATTTTATGATCATCGGTGGCTCCTTCTGTTTTTCTTATTTTTTTACATAATGCAGGTCTTTATTTTCTGCAGGTTTCTTTCAAGATGCCGAGAGCGATTTTAAACAAGCGCTAAAAATAAACGCCAACTTCGAAGACGCCAGATTGAGTTTACATCAGACAATTCTGGACTCGGAAGAGAAAACAAGACGAGGTCATTAACGGTGGACTTTTACCGCCTGGTTTATGACAGGAAGTCAGTTTTGATGTAAACGGCTTGAATTTGCTTCAAAGTAGTTTTGTCTCTTTCAGCACGAAATATTCTTGTAAATTATTTAGCAACTATAAAATTTATAGGGAAAAAATGGCTGTTTTGTGTGTTTTATTTCTTTTTCAAAAAATAAAATGTTACATAAACCACAAGAGACAATAATCTCATTAATATTAATGTATTCTAGATTATTTTTTCCCCCACATTTCCTGATTTTTGCACATTGCTGACTGATTTTTTTTTATTATCCTGGCTCTTCTGTGAGGTTTTAACCCTCAGATTGTCAGCGCTGGTCATCAGGAAACATTACAATTATATTTTAGAATTAAATGATTTGATTTATGGACAGGACACACACTCGTTTCTCTGATGTGTTGATCCCCTGAAACAGATTCACAGGTTCGTCCATAACCGTTCCCACACTTAGAAAAATAGACTTAAACGAAAAAATAAAAAAAGCGTAAACATTTATTAGTAATATTTCTTTTCTTCTTTTCTTCCCATTTTTTATTTTCATAAGAATTTCATTATTAAAGGAAACATCTTCCAATTTTAGCAGCTCATAAACACATTAGGGCGTCTCACAGAGCAGAAATGGGGTCGATATCAGCATTTACACACCCTTTACCATTACATCACACTTACATCAACTTTACATAGGGATTTCTGGAACTTTTCTATAAATATCTGACTCCTAGCAAAAAAAACCAACAAATTCTTGAAACCAAAATGTTTAATTCTATATAAGCTTCTTATTAAGCACCACTGCATTAGAAAGACTTCCAGAAAGAATCTTCTTTAGACTCCAAAGCGTGTCCTAATCAATCCTGAAGAGCATCAGTGTCATTAGGATCACCTGTGTAGGAGTGGCTTTACTTCACTGCAGAGGATCTGCTGAACATCAGGTCTCTTCTCAAGTTTGAGTTGTAAAGCTTGAACTGGCTTCTACTTTACTCACTTTTCTGGTGCTTTTCTTCAATCCTGGCAACCTGAGAACATTTCCAGACCCTTTCAGCTCGTGATCTTCAGCAGATTGTTGGAGATCTGTGTAGACCTGTAGGTGTTTTACTCAACACAGCCCACTGTTATGCTTCCTTTCAATATGACGCCACTTCTCTATGAGTTCTGGTAAGTTCTCCGAAATAAGCTGAGGTGGATGAAGTAGCTGGAAATGACATTTGAGTAAAAGTGGCGTTACTGTTCTGGAAAATGATGTTGGTAGAAGTTAAAAAGTCACCATTTTTGAATATACAAAAAGTTTTTAAGGATGTGATATTTATTGTACTTAAGTAGGAAAAGTATTTTTTATATTAAAATGGATTTAAGTGTTAGAAGATAAAGTAGAAGTAAAACAGAAATAAATAAAATAAAATAGAAAAGCAGACTATTTTTAATTGTTTTATAAAAAAAAGTTTAGCAAGATTGTGTTCAGTTTGAACTTTTCTGCCTTTTTCTTTTGTTTTAATTAACAGCAAGTGTCTGTTTATAAGTATAATAATATTAATAATACTAAAATAATTTTAATAGACTTTATGCTGTTCATCTAAATATAACAGTCACAATTAAACATTTTAAATGACGCCAAAATCTGTTTTTAATGAAAAGCAAACACGTAAATGTGTCAGAGTTTCGACCAAAATTTACCACAGGAATAAAATAATATTAAGAACTATTGATTGTGGACTAAGATGAGGTTCTTCAACTGGTACAAAGACTTCTGGGTTTTAATATGAAATCTGTCTTAGCATCGACTGGAACTGAGTGAAATGACTGAGATTGGGTGGAAAAATAAATCAATTGATTGTGTGATCAGGTGTTTGTACGTTTTAATCAATGATCTAACAAACTAATCAAAACATCAGCAGACCTTTTTTTTAATTGGAATAAGTAACGAATCAAAGAAATCAGAGTTAAAGTAACATTTTATTTAGGAACTGTAGTGGAGGAGAAGTAGACAGAATTATAAAAACTGAAGGTCGTCCCTAAAGATTTTTTACTTTCTTATACCTCAGAAAATGAGGTTAATTTAGAAAAGGCAAGTTTTTATTAAGCTTTTTTGTTCTGTTAGTGTCCTCTGTCTTCTGGTGTTTGCTGGTGGTTATAAGGCTCTCAGTCAACGTGAGTATATGGATTTATCATATTATGTCCTACTCTTGATTAGCACATTATTATTATTATTATTATTATTATTATTATTATTATTATTATCGTTTAGAATCCGGCTTGACTTCGGAGTGTATGGGAAATGTTATGACTCTAAACTTGGACAGCTCTTTGACTCGTGGACGTCGGCTGGAAGTGGAAGCCATTAGTAAGTGTCTATGTATGTATGTATGTCTGTGTGTGTGTGTGATTAAATAAAGACAAATGGATAATAAAGGTAATGGATGGAGTTAATAGATGGAGATAGATGAGCAGACATGGACAGGGGTAAGTATAAAGACAGATCAATGAATAGATGGGGGATATAAACGGTAGACATAGTTTGTAATCAATAGAAATTCTTAGATGAATAAAGATAAATAGATGGAGATGAAAAGATGGATGTATGTGGACAGAAAGGTGAGGTTGCATAAATAAAAAGATTGATGGATGGATGGGTGGGTTGGTAGATGAATAATAAATGGGTGGAGAGACTGATGGATGGGGTTTATAAATAAAAGGTAAGATGGGTATGTGTAGATAGTATAGATATATATATATATATATATATGATATATATAGTATATATATATATATATATATATATATATATATATAATGATATATAGATATAGATATATAGATATATAGATATATATCTATATATATAGATATATATATATATATATAGATATATCTATATATAGATATATCTATATATATATATCTATATATATATATATATATATATATATATATATATATATATATATATATATATATATATATATATATATATATATATATAGATATATATATATATATAGTATATATATATATATATATATATATTTATATAGGTATTGGTGGATAGATTAATAAATGGATGACTGCTGGATGGACAGACAGACCGAGCGATGGATGGCTATTGATTGAATGGAGAGACTGGATTGGGGTTTATAGATAAAAATGGATAGGTATGTATGTATAGATGGATATAGGTATGGATGATAGATAGACTGAGTGATGGATGGCTATTTATGAATGGAGAGACTGGATGGGTGTTTATAGATAAAAAATGGATAGGTATGTATAGATGGATATAGGTATGGCTGAATAGATGGATGATAGATAGACTGAGTGATGGCTGGCTATTGATTGAATGGAGAGACTGGATGGGGTTTATAGATAAAAATAGGTATGGGTGAATAGATAATAGACCGAGTGATGGATGGCTATTTATTGGATGGATAGATAAATAGATGGATGGGTATGTATAGATGGCTATTGATTGAACGGATATAGACAGATGGACTGGGTGGCACAGATTAATAAGTGAATGGATGGATGGATATGTATAGATGGATATGGGTGGATTGATAGACTGATGGATGAGCTCCATAGATAAAGGTGATTGTGTGTGTGTGTGTGTGTGTGTATAGCGATGGATGTATGGACATCATTGATGGAAAGAAATGGTCGCATTGAGTCAAATAGAGATTGTTGCTGGATGGATGGAGAGATTGTTAAATATGGGTTAATCAATGGATGAATAAAAATTGAGAGAGATTAAAGAATAGAAAGAGACGAAGAAAGATTGAAGAATGGTGATGGATATCTACAGAGAGATGTAGATAGCTGGAAGGAGAACTAAGATAATATAAAGATGGATGAATAGATAATTAATTTCCATTAAAAATCTAACGTTAAAATCTTTTCTCTTTTAACTCTTTAGATGGTTCAGAAATTGTGACTTTGACGGCGGCTCTGGCGAGTCAGTGCGGCTACAGCGTGGAGTCGGATCCCTGGGGGAACACGAGACTCCACACATCTCTGCTGAGCTGCTTTACTCAGAACCACGTACTGACGCTTACAGGCCCAAAACTATACACCGGACAAGAAGAAAATACTCAGAGATTCGAAACACAATTCCAGCTGTGAATTTGCTGTTGCGTCCTGTTTTTCAGGGTGATGCTGTGTTTAATATTGGACTGCGGCTGCGGCTGCACGGCGACCAAATGTCTGACGACCTATTCGAGGTGGAAAAGACGTGTGAATACAATCAGTGGGCTTCGCGCGAGATTCTCTGCAAAAGGAACTTTATGGAGGTATTTTTTAAATATTTTAATGTCATGTTTTTAAGATGTGCTTCAATTAAAAAATGGGGGAAAATTGAAAGAATGTAACCCGTACCATCTAACCGATGATCAATAAACTATCCTCTATAAATATTTGCCTTCTTTTATTTTATTTGTTTATTAATTAATAATTTAATCACACTACATTTAGATTTTAAGTCTAACAGAGCCTGAAATCTGAACAGTTCTTAGAGTAAACATCAGATTAAAGATTTATGTTTTCTTTAACCAACTTCAATAATGTTGATTAACTGTGAAGTGGTGGCTCAGTGGTAAAGGTGTTGGACGGCTAATTGGAAAATCCGGGTTCGATTCCCAGCCTCACCAAGTTGCCACTGTTGGGCCCCTGAGTAAGGCCCTTAACCCCTAATTGCTCAGTTGTATAAAATAAATGCAAGTCATTTCACATAATTATGGCATTTCCCTGATGGCCACTTGGGGCGCTAAACGGCCGCTTAGTTTGCTTATGCCTTGCGTGGGCTCTGTCTCTTTGTATGTAATAAACTGTTTCGTCGGTTACACTCTGATGCACCTCGAAGCCTGGACGTTTAAGTTGTAATTCAGATCTGTTTTTTTTTAAGGTCTCTGTCTATCGAGGACATCTGTTTATGGATCAGCTAAAGCAGTTCAAACCAAACAATCAACAGGTAAATGTAGGAGTCAACGTTTATAAGCTAAACAATTTGTCTTTGGCCTTTTCTCTCTCTCTCTCTCTGTCTTTCGCTCTCTGTCTGTCTCTCTTTGTGTCCTTTCTTCTTTGTTTTTCTTTCTTTTCCTTTCACTCGCTTTTCCTGCCTCTGTCCCTCTGTCTTTTGTCTCCATGTCTGTTTTTCTTTGTCTCCTTCTCCCTGTCCTTTCTTACTTTAAAAAAAAAAAAGACTAGTCTTTTTAAGCATGGATTTGACGTTTAGTTCAAACTGAAGGGGTTTTTTTTCAGATGGGACAGGACTTTGGTTCATCTTTTAATAAAAATCATTGAATTTTACACAGTTTAAATACTGATAAAAAATTAAAAAGTCCCACAACTTAATTTGTTTGCAAGTTTCAAATTTTTTTTTTTTTGTTTATTTTGATTTCTTTGCCCATTTTTCCCCCTGTGTTTATTTATTTCCCTATTTATTAGTTTTAATCCCAAAACCACCAAGCTGCCACTGTTGGGCCCCTGAGCAAGGCCCTTAACCCTAAACTGTTTAGATGGATTAAAACCAGAGATGAATGTAAGTCACTTCGATAAGAGGACCTATCATATAGCAGAGATGTTATTCTCCATTCTTCAGGTCTCCACCACTCTCTCTAACATTTGGAGGATGGTCTTTTACACACCCAAAGAAAAGCCCATGATGTTGACTGAGGCTCAGGAAGCAGGTTACGGCGTCTCCATCACTCCCACGCGACTGGTCCTGCGAAGCCCTTATAACGCACCAGAAACATATATTGAGAATGTAAGTGAGTGACGGCACAGTACAGCAAAGACGACGCTGAAGTGATGATACTGACTTCCTCTTTTTTATTTCTCTTTCCTCCACCCAGATAAATGGGGTGCAAATGAAGATCTTTAAAGTGAGCACCTACTTCAAGCAGGCTTGGTCTGTAACGATTATCGACAGCGCTGCCGCCTGTCCCATCGGTACGCGACCACAGACTGGTTAGAATCAACCATGAAAGCTTAACTGTTTCTATAACCGCAATCATTTCCACAGGTGGACTCAGTTTCACTGATGAGCTCATCACATGGTACATGCCTCACTACATCACGTCTCTGATGACGGATCCTATCCATCAAATGCTTGAAAATTACATGGGTGTTAATGGAAAGTGGCTCAGTGAAGTCGAGATGATGGACCGGGGCTACAGCATGATGGTCACTGAGCAACATGTTATCGTTTCTTTGCCTATCGGTGGACCGGACGGCTATTATAAGGTTGGTCAGTACTGTGCAGGTTGGTATGGCCCAATTTGTGTAACCTGATTGGCTGATCCTCCTAAAAAAAAGTTTTAGTTTACTTTCAATGGATGTATAATCGTCTTGTACAGACAAATCTACAGACGAGATGACATTTGTTCTGGTGTAAAAGCTTCTTAAAAGCCCTGAAATTATAGTTTATAATAAACTTTAAAGTGGCAGATTTTAGTTGGAATTAAATATCTTACTTACAAGTAGAAGAGGCCCCCAATTTATAGGACCTTAAGCAGAAATTTATTTGGTGGCCCCTCGGTGCCACTAATATGATCCCACGTATTTATCTAATCACACACTATAAATCTAACACACCCATTATTTATTTTATTGGTTGTAGTTGTGTTGCTTACATTATACCAACGTTTTATCCTTCTACCATTTTTAATTTTAGGAGTATGAAACTTACAGTAGTTCTCAGGTGTTTATTTACACTTTAACATTCAGCCCTTGCAGTACTTAGTGTCAGACCTAATAGGGAAGTGGTAGCGCAGTGGTTAAAGTGTTGGACTGCTAATTGGAAGATGGGGGGTTTTGTTCCCTGCACCACCAGGTTCCCATTGTTGGGGCCCCTAAGCAAGATGCTTAACCCCCAATCGCTCAGCTGTATGAAAGATATGGATACGGGCATCTGCGATGTGATGTACTGAAAATTAGCTAATAGGCTAGTCTACTGGTTTATTTTCTTATTTTGCACTTCATCCTGCTGTTTTTTTTTTTTTCACTGAACCAAAAGTTTTTATATAATTTTGCATTTATTACAATTGTCCATTGAATAATCAAAAAAAGTGTGTTCCTTTATGTGCTCTTGGGGGGCCCCTGGTGGCCACGGAGACCCTAAGCAGCTGCTTAGCTTGCCTATGCTTTGTGGTGGCACTGCATATCAGCCCATCACTAGAACACTGATCTTAGTTACTCATTACAGAAAGTCAGCTCTGACTAGGGTAACTGTTTACACTTTAGGTTAAATTTGTCTATTCTGTTCATAGGATTGTGTAATCGTTAAGTTGCCTAGCAATCTTACAAAATTTTGAATGGTCTATTATATTTTCTATTGCAATTTTACCTGCCTACTTGTACTGGAGACTCCTTCCAGAAATGCAGAATAAATTTCTTAAAATTTCACCCATATCCATTAACACACTTTCACTTCATTTTCTACTGTTGTTTCCACCTCATTACAGAGCAGCGTGTTGGATAACGAGTATCACATCACTTACACAATCGAACCGATGCTTGAAATGCTTTGGCTACAAGGAAAGTCTGAACTCACCAGACACAGACTCGATTATCCGATCGTCACCCCACCGGAGCGGCGGCCGCTTCACGTCACCGACAGTGAGCACCCCCTGGACATGTTCCACAATTGTAAAATAAATAACTGCACGGATTAAATGTGCTTCCTTTTATTTCTAGGTGCTTTTGCAGAAGCAGAAAGTTTTCAGATAACGCTGGGCTCCTTCCTGTTCGATGTGGAGCTACTGAACATCACCTTAGCCACTGGAGTGATGACTGTGGAACAGGCGAATGGAAGAGGATATAATGTACAGGAACACGTGTTTCCTAACGGCTCCAAGACCTTCAGCATGGACATCCCTTTCTCTGATCCTGCTGTTCTCAAAACTGTAAGTCGTCTGAATCTATATAAAATGTGCTGCAAGTTTACACACCACACACACACACACACACACTATAACGTTGATTATAAAGTACCAAAAAAGTTTTTTTTTATTTTATCCACAGTCTTATGTGAGGCATTAATGGTGGTCAACGGTAAAAATTGCACAGTTCAAAGTGTGTTAAACTCAGTTCCTAGAGTCGGTTCGGTTCCTGCAAGTCCTTTACCTTTACATTTAACGAGACTTAAATGTAAATGTCTTTATTTTGTCACATATACTTTTTTACAGCACAGTGAAATTCTTTTTTCGCATATCCCATCTTAGTAAGTTGGGGGTCTGAGCGCAGGGTGCAGATGCAGCAGGAAGGTTTAAGGGTCTTGCTCAGAACCAACAGTGTTTGGCTTGCCGGTGGTGGGACTTGAACCCAGGTGTTATTGGTCTCCAGATCAACTGCATGGCGGTGGAGGGGCTTGAACCCAGGTGTTATTGGTCTCCAGATCAACGGCTCGGCGCCCCACGTGCAATTTATTAGAGCTGAAGCTAAACGTTGCAGAGTGGTGGCACTCCAGGAACTGAGTTTGGCACCTGTGCACTTTGGGGAACCAAAAAACCGCATGATTTATATAGTCCTGGCTTTGAAATTTGTCGTTATGACGGCAGTAAATGTGAAAAAAAAAATGTCCACTAGGAACAAATAAATTTAACTTGCTGCTGCACAAAAAACTAACAATGCATCGAAGTCAATGTTGTTTCTAACCTTAATCCACGTCCATGACAATGATAAAATTATTAATGATGATGATGATGATGATGATGATGAAGATAGTAATCCAGTCCACAACCATGTTTTATATTAAAAATGCTTTTTCCGAAATCTGTGATGTCACTTATAAAATTGATTTTATACTTAAAATTCTGTATGTAGTTAAACAGATTTATATAAAAAACAGTTGACTATATTAATCTTATGTATTTTTAGCAGTTTTATTTAATAGATATTTTTAACCAGAAACATAACAAAGGGTTAATGAATTCGGCCATAGCGAATGCTTGACCTGTTCCAACGTTTGTCACTAAAAATCATTCAATTTGCTAAAAATACAGTAAGGAGACTTTAATGATTTTTCAATTCAGTTTTATTTGTTTGGCGCTTTTTACAATGGCGATTGTCACACAGCAGCTTTACACAATTGAAGAAATTGAGACAGAATGAAACAGAAATCAGTTTGTCCCTGATGAGCAAGCCAGGGGGGACGGTGGAAAGGAAAAACTCCCTGAGATGAGATAGGAAGAAACCTTGAGAGGAACCAGACTCAACAGAGAACCCATCCTCATTTGGGTGAAAAACAAGTAGCAGGGATTAATGATTGATGTGTTGCAAAGGATAAAAATAATCATTAAATAACACATAATTTCCAAATAACTGCTCTGGGATCATGACGGCCTGCTACGCTTTATTACAGAGCGTGAGTCCTAGGAACGTGCTCTACAGCCTTCCCGTCACCTTTGGGCTGCTGGTGCTTCCTGAAATGGCTTTCTTTTCTCACTCGGCTTTAGTGGAAGCTACTCGTGAGGACATCAGTAAGTATAACTGTGTGAAATGCATCGGGAGATGACTGGGTGCTGCTAGCAATTTTGACCCCTATGTGAGTAAATGAGGTTGGGTGCCTGACTACACTCATTCTGCACTAATAATAAAACCGCTCTCTTTGGGGCCCCTAAAGTGTGTAGGCCCTTAGTATTGACCTAACGAGCCCCACTAGCTGGCGGTTGGAGGAATTGTAGCTGATGTCTTGTCTCTTACAGCTGTGATTTCTATGAGCGGTGTCTGCGATGACAGGAACTTTTACATTTTGATTGGACACGGGGAAAACGGCGTGAACTTTCACGTGACGGTCGGCACACGTGATCTCTCGGCGGACCTGTTTTCGGAGTACGATGTTACAGATAACGGCACTCATATAAACGTAACCGTGCCTTTTCTGGCACAGGACGTTGTGTTTGAGGTAAATTTTGCACGAGATATTCAGATAATTTAGAGTAACTAATTTAGTTTAGGGTGAACAGCATGTATTTTAAACCATTGTGTGTGTGTGTCTCTTTCTCTCTTTCGCAGAAGGCCAGTCAGTCGTCACTGAGGGCCCGTATTAACGTAGTAATATCGTACAACAACTGGCATTTCAAAAACTTTTCCATGGCTTGCACCTTTCCCATGATTTTGACAGGTGTGTCTGATCATCCTATTCCAGATGTTAGTCTCGCTCTTCCTCCTATAATCACCCCCAGACTTCTGTGCAGGTTTTCCACTAGATTAGGTCACGCGACTGTGTTGATTTGTTCATTCAGTTCCAGTAGTATTAATGAGATCAGACACTGATGTTGAGGTTTGGAGGTCTGGGGTTCAGTCGGGGTTCCAGTTCATCCCAAAGGTGTTCAGTGTTAAGGGTTGAGTCAGAATCAGGACTCTGTACAGGACATGAGAGTTCTTTCACACCAATACATCCAGAACACAGCATGTCCTCATGGGGATCAGGGGTTTGTGTACAGGGACATTGTCCTGCTGGGACAGGGTTTGAGTTTAGCAGTTCCAGTGTGTGTAAACGCTGCCATCAGTGACTTTCCTGTTTATTTACCCGTATGACTGGAGGCTGCGTGAGACTTGGAGTTTGTTCTATTGTGCATGCGGGTCAGTTTAGGACTGTGATCAGTTCACAGGGAAATCTAATACTGGCCAACAATTAAAACAAACAATTTAAACAGCTACCAGGCAGAAGGTAAAGAGGAAGACCAAAGAGGAGGTATATGGATGCGATAAACGAGGACATGGTTAGTGGGTGTGAGTGAAGAGGATGTAGAGAATAGGGGTAGGTGGAGACAGATGATCTGCTGTGGCGACCCCTGAATGGGAACAGCCGAAAGGAGGAGAATATCATACAATGAACACTTATGCACTTTCCATTTGTCTTGTGTAAAATTCTTCTTCAGAATGTTTTGCAAACGGATCCATGACCGCCCTCGCCGTCAAGGTAAAAGCGGCGGAGAAGATGATTCCGAGCCAGTTGACGCTGAAGGATCCCTCGTGTAAACCCACTTTCATCAACACCCGCTTTGCGTTCTTCTCCTTCAACGCGAGCAGCTGTCAAACCAGCAGAACGGTGTGTATGACCTCTACAGCTTTTTTTTTTTTTTAAAGAGAGATTAGAGATGAAGACCATTAACCCTTTCGCACCTCCTTCCTCCAGTTTCACGACGGCATCATGACGTACCAAAACACGATCACGATGAACAGGAAACCTGGGTCGCAGAATGCAACCAGAGACAGTTCCGATTACAGGTACTACATAGTTCTGATGTTTCAAGCTTGCTTCGTAGAACTCTGTTCATCCTACAATTGTGAATTTTTCGATGGTAACCAGGAGATCTTAACTTGCTAGGATTTTAAGAAAACACATGCAAATAGAAAACTACACACAGTGCAAATCCTCACAACACAACCAGACACACTGTAAATAACACGGTCGACTACGGAAAAGTGACTGGCTGGGACCTGGAAATCGTTTCCTAGTTAATTGTTTAATTTGTCAGATCGCATTTGGCAGACGCCCAGGAGGGACTTGCATTTATCCTATTGAAACTGAGCAATGGCATCCTGGTGGTACTGGGAATTGAAGCCACAATCTTTCAGTTAGTAGTCCAACAACTTAATTACTGAGCCACCACCTCCCCCTATTAGGCTAATAATATTCAAAAGACCAAAAATAAATCATACAATCAGGATAACAAACCAAAAAATTTGCCTTTCAGTTCACTGATTACGCTGCGGGTCCCAGCCGGGGGTTCATCACTTTTTCGGGGGGTCCGTTGTGGTCTGTTATGTGCAGTGTGTTTACTTATTTGGTTTCATTGTGAGGATTTGCAGCATGTGTGTTATATCATATGTTTGTGTCTTTTACTGTATTTTTCTTCTTTCTGTTTTTTTTTTTTTTATCTTTACTATAATTGGTGTCAGTGTGTTGGTGGTCTGCAACTACAAACCCACCAAAACGTTGACGATGACATTTTCAGCTGAGCCGCAAGCAAGCACACTTCAGTCAGTTCCTGGTTTCGGGGAACTTCCTGTCAGGATGAGGCTGGCTAGAGGTGGGACTCTACACGCTGCACCACACTGTACAGGGAGATTTGGGGGGAGGGGGGGTGGGGGGTTGTTACAGAAATTGTAAAATTGTAATGCCTTTATTTTGTCACATACTTTTTTTTTAAATGGGTCTTAATCAGATGACCAAATCTCTGATAATAAGGCAGCGGTGTTTGGTGTAAACCGTTCCACGCATCCGCTTCTTCTCGCCCATCAGACGCTTCTTACAATGACTTCTACATGACTGAGGTGCCGGTGGTGCAGTACCTGAAACATCCTCTATACTTTGAGGTGGAGCTGTTGCAGTCCACTGATCCACAGATAGTTCTGGTGCTGGAGAACTGCTGGGCTTCGACTAATCATGGGGGGACAGTGCTGAAGTGGGATCTCGTTGTCAATGGGTAATTTTTCTGTGTGTCTCTGTCCGTCTCTCTCTCTCTCTCTCCTCGTTCAATCTTACACACAAAGCATATGTACTCCTTTCTATATCCTGTCAATTTGGATTTTACAATTAGTTGTGCGAATCCAGACGACCCTTACCAAATCACCTTCACCCCAGTCATGTCGGACGCCAGGGTTCAATACCCGACTCACGTGCGACGCTTCCAAATCCAGATGTTTACTTTCATTAAAGACAACATGCCTCTTCGTGATCAGGTGATTTATTCTTCTGTTAATGTTCAACCTTTAAACTGCACCATCTGCAGGCTGGAGGTTTTTTTTTTTTTCTCCATTTAATGACTTTTTTTTTTTTTTTTTTTCTTCTTCTTCTTTTCAGATCTTGGTACAGTGTGAAACGGTGCTGTGTGACGCCCACCAGACGGACAGTGTCTGTAACTCTACGTGTCCCGTCTCTAAGGCAGAAAATGTTAAAAGAGGTGCGTACTGAATCTTTTGCGTGTCCTTCTATCCCTCCGATTCGCCTCACCTCTGACTCGACTCTCGTCCGTCCAACAGAACGCAGAAAGGCAGAACGGGAGCAGCACAGGATATGGGTCTCATGTGGAAAGATTTTTCTCTCCAGTTTGTAGCTTCGCTGTTAATAAAATGTCGAATCAAAAGCTTGAGCTCGTCTTTCTGTCCAGGGCAGAGAAAAGGTGTATTTCTGCCTTTTGATGCTTTGAAACGTGTTACATCCGGGTGAACTGTCACTAAAAGCATGCGCTCATGTCTGCTCACACCTGCCTCTTTTGAAAAACAATTCATTCGCACCTTTTTACTGAACCCTGGGTGAACTTTCCTTAGGGTTTATTACAGCGGGGGCAACATTAAAAACTGCCCCAAGTCACTTTAGATTTTTAATACAGAAAGTTTGACCTCTAAATTTAAAATTAGTTCTTAAATGATGCTCTGACTGAGTTTGTGAGTGTAAAAAGGCTTTCTTGGTGCAGAGTCTGTGCCAGACCATAACTAACAAGGGGGACATGTGACTTCCAACAAGGGGACACACAATAGACAACACTAACTTGCAAAAGAAAAACATAACCAACCATCGTACCCTCGTACAGACTGTCAGCTCAGTTCCTGTAAAGATCGACAGACAAAAAAAAAAAAAAGCATGACAATGATATGCTATGATATAAAACTCTATCATCCAAGAGTCATATTTATTCTTAGTCTCAAACTTGTACTTGTGTAGAGGAGCACTGTTCCAAAATTGCTGACGAAGTCATATAAGGAGGGATGGAGGAATATAGATGTGCAGTTGATCGAAAGATGGATGGATGAAAAGGTGAAGGGATTGTTCAGTGAGTGGATAAATGGAGAGGTGGAGGGTTGGGTAGGTCAGTGACTAAGTAGATAAACAGGTGGCTGAATGGGTAGACGTATAATGGTTGGAGGGATGGGTATTTTGATGTAGATGGGTGGAGGGATGGATGAATGGATGGGTAGGTTAATGGGTGGGTGTAGATTGCAGAGAGGTATAGAGGATAGATGGGTTGGTGGGTGTGTGTGGGTGGAGGAATGGGTTGGGGGGGTCAGTGGGTGTGTGGATGTGTAGGTGGGTTGGATGGAGATGGGCCGTGAGAGTGAGAGAGAGAGAGAGAAGTGGATGGATTGTTTCCCCAAACCAGATGAAAGTTTTCATTTTAACAATTTCAATTTATTTTTGCTACAAATTAATTTTAATCACTTTTATTGTTTTTTTTTTTTTTTTTGAAATATTGTAAATTTCAGTTTTAGCGAATTAACTTGAGTCTTTGATGATCCTGGTATAAAATGCTGACCTTTTAACCGCATGACTTCCACCTGACTCGTCTGAAAACATTCTCACATTTATTCATATGTAAATGTCCAAACTGTCCAAACGGATTTTATAATCCTAGTGAAGGTTTGTTTACTGGGAGTTTAATAGAAAAAAAAAGTCCAGGAGACGACGAATTGGGGCAGGAAAATCTGACGCATAAAGAAGTCACGCTTTTTCTCTTGGAGTGCAGAATAAAGTAAAAACTACCCATGCACTGTAAAAGATCTGCAGCGTTTATCAGTACTTCTGAAGCATAGAAATACTTCTAAAACTCTAATTAAAATTACGTTTACTGAAGCACAATCCAATGTTTCGCCAATTCTACTTTAATCTATTGTACGTGTTTAAATGTTCAACCTCTTAAACCTCAGCCCTGAATCTCGCTGGTACTTTCAATGCCATGTCTTCCAGCTAATCCCCCCCCCTGTCTGAGGACTCTTTGCTCTGAAGGTGTGAACGCCGTGTCTGTGAAGGTTGCCAGCCACACCGATAACGGCTGGTCATTATCTGCTCCAACTGGCCGTATCAAAAGCCCCTGCGTCCACCGTTTGATGTTTTGAGGGGTCATTTTGTTGAACCGTTGATCAGGACCTGTTAGCAGTGGATGTGATCAAAGTCAAATAGAGAGAGAAAAATGCAGACAGGAGATCAGGAATGAATTGATTATTCGGACCTACAGATAAACACCAGAAGTTCTTAATGCAGTAGATCTTTAACGTGGAGTTAAATGGTGTTTAAAAATCCCACTGCAGTGCTTGGTATAAAAACACATCAATTATTTCTAACTGTTGAATCTTTTAGATTAGAAGACGAACTATAAATAAGTGAAAACTTCGATAACAAAAGTATTTACAGTATAGATTGTAAGCTAAATTGTCAGTTTACACATTTTAAGAATGTGTAGCGAATAGAATGTTTATTTATCAGGGCTGTGTATTGGCAAAAACCTCATGATACGATACACATCACGATAAATAAGTCACAATACCTATATATATATATATATCTCACGGTATATTTCAAAACAAATGTAAAACCACCAACTAAAAATACTAAGTTGGGGGGGGGCGCCCTTATTTTTTTCCACCATGCTTGATTCCGAGTCAACAGCCGTTCGAGTCAGCAACGACTACAGAAGTGGAGAAAGAAGTTGGGATTAAATGAAAGTATATAAACTTAAATTAGTTTAAAACATAATTTAAATATGTATTTAAGGTTAGAATATCGATTACACTATTGTGGGAAAAAATATCGCAATGGTTAGTCGTATCTATTTTTACACAGCCCTAGAATCTTTCTCCTTCTCCTCAGTGGTTCTTCTGGGTGGTTTCTTGTTGGCTTGATTTTAATTTTATCCTTTTTTATAATTTAAGGAATGTGCTTAATGATGAACATGGAACATTTTCTATCGGCTGAACAGATTTTATAAATGCTAATCGTGTACTGGAAGCCTTGCTAATCATCTTATCCGTGCTTATTTACCATGATTAAATGTTAACATCATTAAATCAGGATGATATTTAACTTAAATATATGAATAAATAAGTACAGATCTGAAGCTAAGTCAGATGTTTGAAGGTTTATGTAAAAGCCTCCTCAGGTGTGTCTGGATGCTGATGAACCGTCACCATCATCACTGTTGTGTATTGAAGCACCAAAGCCCAGAAAGACGAATTCCAGCAGTAGGAAAAGAAGGTGAGGAGCAGCTTTAGTCGATATAGTAATCATTCAGGACAGGATGGTGCTGAATCAGTGAGTCACTGCAGGGTTGGTATGTGGTGCCGAAACATTAAGATGTGGATTGTTTACCGTTCTAAATAAAGTTAAAGATATCAAACTGGAGCTTTATTTTCAACCCTCAGTGTTTCCTCTAATCTTAGACTACTTTTAATTTACTGTACATCTTTCAGCAGATTGTCTGCCCCAGTGTGCTCAGAGATGAATAATCCAGACTTTTACATCCCTCTGGGGTCTAAGCGGGGGTTTTTCGGACCGAAAAAAAGTTTTTTGACCTGATCTGACAAGTTCTTAAAAACATATTATTGTCCAAGGTGTGGTAACACCGAATAGCACAAACAACAATATATTAGCAACATGCTACAACAATATACTGTGTTAGCAATGTGCTATAACAATATATTAGCAGCAAGGTTAATGAATAAAAAAGTTATTTTTTTAAATCACCAAAATAGACTATGATTGTCCCCCAAAAAGCTATCTGTCTTCGTCTTCCTTCAGGACAGTCTTAGTCATTCCTGAGATTAGAATGAATATTTTATATTGAATTTCAAGCTACATGCTAAGTCCTAATGTTTAAAGACAAACTAATGCTGCTGGCGGTCCGGCGCTTCATGGAAATGAAGAGAATTTCATTATTGTATTTTTAATAAATCAGCAGAGAATGTGGGGATTTTTAATCGTGTGTTTATTTTATTTTATTTTTTGTTTTAAATAGAAAAATATTTTGGTAGTAGTGTGATTTGTCTTATTGTTTATCTTATTAATTTATATATTAATTTATTTGCTTAATAATGACAGCAAAATTAAACTACAAACGACTAATTATATCATGGATGGATGAATAGGAAAAATAACTGTCTATACATTAATTTTAATATCCAAAGGGGCCCCGCAGTGGCAGTTTGGTGGGGCCAGAATTGAACCCCACAATCTTCTAACCAGGTTAAAGGTTCAGAGTACGGGGTTCAGGGTGATGGTTCAGAGTACGGGGTTCAGGGTGGTGGTTCAGGGTGAAGGTTTAGAGTTTAGGTTTAGAGTGTAGGTCCAGGTAAACTCATCAGAGGACTTGAACTAAAGCCCCTTCAGCCCCGCAGCCCGACTAGGTGTAATGTTGTCAATGGATCCAGGATGTCCCCAGGTAAAGAGCCGTGAATGTTTTTTCAGCTGATGTGTATTCGGCTTAAAAGGAGTCCATTAAGGAATCGCAAACGGGTTGGCTGAATGCCGCGTTCACGCGTTCGCACCCGCAGCCCCATCAGCGCGCGCAACAACAAAGTGAGACAGAGGTCCGCACGGTGCCAGCCGCTCATCACCGCACTCACTTCCGGCGCGCTTTGATCAGTCAGGACTATATATATAACCGCACAACACACACACTCACACACACACACACACACACACTCCTCTCACACCTGAACACGAATACACGCAGAAGGACATGATGGCGACTCGACACGGGCAACTCTTGAGCACGGATTACCCACAACACCCCGCGTTTCCCCCAGCAACTCACCTGAGCAGGAGCGGCGCCGGGCAGCCCACAGGTAAGAACACGGGTTCACGGGTTGCCATGTTGGGTGAATAATTTCTCTCTTTCTGACTGTCTGTGTATCTTTCTATATGTCTCTACCTGTATGTGTCTCTGCTGTCTCACTATTTCGTGTTTCTCTTTCTGCCTGTCTCTCCCCCTCAGTCCTTCTCTCCCATACTGTCTCTTTCTCTCTCTTTTCTTTCTATCATTGTTGGTTTGTCTTTTAAACTGTCTCTCTCTCACTTTCAAACTGTCTCACTATTTCGTGTTTCTTTCTGCCTGCCTCTTTCTTTTACTGTCGCTCTCTTCCTTTAATTCCTTCTCTCTCATGCTGTCTCTCTATTAGTTGGTTTGTCTTTCTCTTTCTGCCTCTTTCTCTCATTCTTTGTCTCATACATCTCTTTCGTGTTTCTTTTTGACTCTCTATTATTGTTTTTGTCTTTTAAACTCTGTCTCTACCTGCATGTTTCTCTTTCTGCCTTTCTTTCTCAAACCGTCTCTCTCATTTATTCTCTCATGTCTCTCTCTCTGTCAGTCAGTTACAATGAAAGTTCTGTTCTATCACCTTTAATATTTCTTAAAACCCTTAAATACAGGCTGTAATTTCTGTTGTTGGTGTTTAATTATGCAGTGTTTTACCTTCTGTACCTTTTTAGTGTTATAGTTAATGGGTGTACAGGTGTATTTTAGTTATATATTACCTGTGAGTACCTTAAAGCTGCGACTTAAAATAAATAAAATCAGTCTATTTAGTCGTTTTTTTTAATTGCTGCTTGATTGTGAAGACTGTCCAAATTTCCTATCCGGATTAGTTTTACAGTCTGTTCACACTCGGTTCTATTTGCTGTGCTCGATTCTGCTGTTCAGTCTGGTTCTATTGTCTCAGGAGGTTTCTATCTTGTTGCTCTGGGGACTAAACTTATATTTGGATGTCCCTGATGTCTCTGGATCGGTTTAATCACCGGTCACGTTGTTAGAAATCACCTCAATCCCAATAACAAAAGGGTTTTAAAGGAACTAGAAGTGTTTGGTATTCAGAGAACAGTAGTGAAATATGTCCCTGTTTGTCCTTTTGTGCAGACTACAGTGTGTATGAAAGAGCAGCCTTGATGAAGAACAGCAGGCCCATGATGGACAGTGCGGCTCTCCTGACACATCGCAGGAAGAGAACCAACTTCACCCAGCAGCAGATCGAAGTGCTGGAGAAAGTTTATTCAGACACCAAGTACCCAGATATTTACCTGAGGGAGAAACTGGAGGCTCTGACTGGCCTACCCGAGTCTAGGATCCAGGTGAGAAATCAAACCCAAACCTAGTCATGACTGGATCTTATTTATGTCTGAAATGAGGTGTGTTAGATGAGGATCAGATGATCTTTAGGCCTGTGGAATCAGGAAGTGAAGTCTCAGAGGATTAATAATGAGCTGAAGTGCTGGATTTAGTCCTGGATTTTGTCCCCCTGATTGTAAAGCATGAAATAGACAATTATCACATATTTCTGGGTTGAACAATAGTCGTCCAAATAATACAAAAAAAAAACTATTTGTACTATAAAACAGGTTAAAATTGACCCAATGGACAACAAAGTAAAAAAAAAAAAAAAAAAAAACGAACAAAAAAAAAATTACCCATAATACACTACGCTGTAAGGTTTAAATAAATGACTTTTTTATGTTCTACATAATAAATTTTAATGTTCTCTTTCAGGTCTGGTTCCAGAACCGACGTGCCAAATCACGGCGTCAGGTCGGCGCGCCGGTTCCTGCGAAGACCAAATCCAGCGTTTCCATCATCCCAAACCGACCAGCAGCTTCTTACCTTCTTCAACAGGAGAGACTGGGGCAGGAACTGAGGGGGAACTTTCACCAACCAGGCCAGGAGCTGAGAGGAAACTTTAGTCAAGCACACCACGGCTACAACACCCACGCCATGTCCTGCTTTTATGGTCCGGTGAGCGACGACCGGATCAGAGCGGATCAGGTGAAGAGAGAGGAGCCGCATGACCTCCAGCAGTACCGTAGGATCCCAAACGGACACGTTTCTGCTCAGAGCAAACCCGAGCTCTCGGTGAAGCCCATGCTGGTGGACTATGACAATTTCCCGCCCAACAGAACCATCGGGCCTGATATGAGAGTGGTGATCCCTCCAGTCCCGACGCAGGTAAACTTCATCCCCAACCGCTCGCCACCGACGCAGATCAGCTGCCCTCCGCAGCACACGCAAATCCGGGTGCCGCACGACAGCCTGGGTCATTTCTCACCCCTTGGCAGCAGCGACGCTGGAGATTTTTCCGATTCTGACTCAGACTGGGAAAAAGAAGCCCTGGCTGGATTTAACGCTTTTCTATAATCCGTTTGTTTGGGATGTTTTAGCCATTGTTTTAAAAGAGAGAGATTTTTCAATCAATTATTTATTTTATAAATAGTTTCACTATATTACTGTTTGGGGGGGGGAGAAAATAATAAAACAGAACAGTGTACATTAAAAACGTGTTTGGCTACAAAATCCAGGGAAAAAAAACTACGATTTGAGTTTAATGTGTAACTTGAAACAAACAAAACATATATACATGAACACAACCGCTGGAAATCAGTTAACAAGTCAAATTCCTAAACCCAGAATGATAAAAGAAACAACATGGAAATAGAGAGACAGAAAGACACACACACACACACACACAGGAAAGAGAGACAGAAAGAGAGAGTGAGAGAAAAAGAGAGAGTGAGAGACAGAGAGAAAGAGAAAGCAAGACAAACAGACAGGGAGAAAGACAGCAAGACAGACAGACAGTCAGCAGGAGAAAGCAACAGACAGTCAGAGAGAAAGCAAGACAGACAGTCAGCAGGAGAAAGCAAGACAGACAGACAGACGGATATAAAGAGGACAGCGAGACGGGCAAGAGAGAAGAAGAAGAAAGCAAGACGGTCAGTCAGAGAGAGAAAGAGCCAGACAGACAGACAGTCAGAGAAAGAGAGAGGGTCAGTCAGAGAAAGAAAGAGCCAGACAGTCAGAGAGAGAGAGAGAAACAGACAGACAGACAGACAGAGAGAGAGAGACCGACAGTCAGAGAGACAGAACACAATTATCTCGATCATTTACACACCCAGCTATGCATTGAATTTGTCTCTTTACAAAAATACTTAAAAGTACTTACAAAATGTTCAAACGTACACGGCTGATGTGCTGCTAAACTGTACAATTATCTACAATATTTATATATATTTATATTCCAAAAATCTCCGCTTTAGATGCTTGAAAGTGTAGAACTGTTTGGAGAGAAACATTCATGAAAAGCTGAAAAAAATAAATAAGAACCTAAAACTCAACAGGAAACAGCCAGAAACAAAGAGAACTAATTAAAATAAAGATAATACAAGCCAATAGGATTCAGACGCCATCCTGTGTCAATCCTATGAACATAAACACACACACACACACACGCTACTGCTTCTGGCTGCTGTTTTAGCGTCTGTCTGCTTGCCGCGCTTGTTTAAGACATCGTGGGGTTAAAATGGCTCCTGGGTCGAAGCTCGCTCTGCTTCGGGTTTCTGTTTGGTCCGTGTTGAAGACGGGACGTGTTCTGGATCAGTCACGTTCTGTTGGTGTTGTTGAAGGAGAAGGCGTGCAGGTTTCCCAGCTGACTCAGACCGCTCTGGATGTGAGCTACATGAATCTCTACATTGTCCTGAAAACAACTGAGAGGAAAAAAAAGATGGAGTAGGGGAGAGACAGAGAGAGAAAAAGCAACATAGATCAAAAGAGATAAGTGAGACAAAGAGAGAGAAAGGGAGTGGGGTGGGAGACAGAGGAAAAAAAAGAGAAAAAGAATGAGATTGAGTGAGGAGGGAGACATAGAGACACAGACAGAGGGACAGAAAGAGAGAGAGAGAGGGGAGGAGTCTTGTATGTATGATTATATGAATTATAGCTCAGTTACACTACAGTGATGTTCAGTGTTTAAATCGGAGTAACTCTAAAAATGTGTAACTCTAGTAATGCACTCATATTTCTGTTTAATGCACTCTATGAGAAACATTTTATACAATCAAAAGTTATCAAATCTTTCAGTATGTTACTAAAAATCTACAGAACGGATCTGGTTATGACTCAGTTGTGCCATCTAGCGGTCATCGTTTTTGGTTTTTTTAATACTTTAGACCAGTGTTTTCTGCCGGACCCACATTTTGCAGAATAAACACTTTTGAGTGATGAACTCTTCTATTATTAAAAATCTAATATAGAAGTGAAAGTGGTTTAGGTGCAGGACAGATGATTAAAAGACTGCAGGTTTAATTTCCAGCACCACCAATCTGCCACCGCTGGGCGTCTGGGCAATAAATTTAAGTGTCTCTGGATACGGACTCCTTTCAAATGTTGGAAATGTAAAAGTGGATATGTAATTCTGCAGTGTACCTGAGGTTGGAGCCGTCGATTGAGTTCTTTATGTCATTCAGGGAGTCAGTTAATGATTTGAATTCAAATGAATTCATGTCACCGCCCTCCGCCAGGCACTGCAGCACAAACCATAATAAAATCAGTGGGTAGAAATTTTAGGTGTGCACCGATATGAGGAAATGGGTTTCGAGCTTTACCCTGATCTGCAGCAGGAGGGCAGTGAGACGGGAAATGAGCTGTGTGAGTGCAGGGTTCTGGACGCGCAGTTCTCCGTCAGGAAGAGAGTTGGACTGTCTCACCATGTCCTGGGCTTCTTCTTTGCAGCGTTGATGGAGTTCGCTGGACTGATCGGAAGGCTGCGTGCCCTGATCCGGGGCCAGCTTTACGAAAAAGAGGGTTACATTAAACGGGTCGTGAACTGAAAAAAAAAATCAACATTCTCTTTGATCTTTAAAAACATCCTGTAATTTTCAGAACTCAAAGCTTTATTGTTACATTGAAAACATTTATATTAAAGGCAGTCGGTTAAAATGGCAGGTTCTGGAATGTTCTACTCGTTGATGTAATGGTGTGGATAAGCCCCGCCTCCGCAGAAAAAGATTGTCACCTGCTTCGACATCACTGTCTGTTTAGCCCCGGCCAATAATTCATGCATGCACGTGAGGGGTAAATGACAACATGGTTCCAAAGACGGGAAGCTGCACAGTTAAAAGTGTGCACAAACGCAGTTTTTTCATAAACGTCCTTCAGAGCCCAACATTAGGAAACAGTGGATTAGTTTTAATTTGATAAAAGGTCCAGACTGCCTCAGTAAAAAATTGGTCATTTGTTGGCTGTCGATTAGTCTTTAAACAATAAACAATTCGACGCTGGATTTTCTACAAGACGGTGCCGAGTCTGCAAAAATAAATTGGCCCTGAATGTAATTTTTTTAAGGAACTGTTTTTATTGCCATCATGTGATCACTATTGCTTTGTGTGCAAATTTGTTAGCCAATCATAGCAGTGGGCGTTTACTTTTAAGTAAAAGAGGGGGCAAAAAACAGGACAGAAAAATAGACAATTACAGCACAAAATAAAAAACCGGATGTAGCTCATCACATACCTGACACCTCACTCACTTACTTCATAACAGAACTGCTGGACTTCATGCAGAACTTTGTTTAGGTCTTTATTTAGCTGCTCCAGATCCAGTACCGTGGTCGCGTACCTCCTCTTAAAGTCCAATCCGATCGGCATGGAATAGGACTTCTGCAGACGGACAGGAATCAGGATATCACACAATAATATAATTTGACACATGGTTACAGATGTAATTAAACCAGACGGAAGTATTTTACATTAACATCACATCCTAAAATGTTTAATTCCGTTTACACCGTATCAATTTGACATCACTTTACATTTTAATTTAGTAAAGAACAGATTATATTTCTAATTCATTTGTAACTTTAGCTAATGCTGTGGATGTCTGAGTAACATTAATTAATTAATCGACTAACCATAATTGATCGTTAAGAATTTTGTCCGTCAACATTAATTGATCATCTTTTATCAAACAAATTGGTGGTTTTCTGCCAACAAATAATAATAGGGTTCTCCTAAAATGCCACACTATCAATGTTTAGGTAAGAGCATTATTCCCAACCATTAAAATAGTATAGTTACGGGTAGTAAAAACAAAATTCAGACGTACATGCGCCATTTTGATTTGTACACGTGACATACAAAACTCTAAAATCACTCAAGTGCCACATCGACACTTTCTGCCACTTCCGCATGACTCATGTAACACCCATCGTATGTGTACGCCAAAATCCGAAACGGGAGAAGTAGATATCATCCAGGAACTTTATTCATAAATGTGTTTTGCGGACAAAGATTTCGGACCTACTACTTCTTGCATCTCGCACTCAGTTTTGCAAACTATGTAGTATGAAAGTATGCGATTTCGGACGGCCCCCCCCTCGTACGGAGCCAAAGTGAAAAAACTAAGAAGTGAGCATAGATTTTTTTTCCCAAACACATTTCTCACATTTATTTCTTCAACAAATCCTTTGCCTGATCGTCTCTGTTGTCATAATACAATTAAAGAAATGACACAATATGCTTGAACGCTGAGAATTTTTCCATATACTGTATATTGAATGTGTCATCGGACATGTAGGAAGTACACACAGATTTTTAGGAATCTGTCTATTAAAAAAAAAAAAGATTTTTTTTTTTTTTGCTTTCTAAGCAAAGCTATTACATACACACACTCCTGATATTTCTACACACTGACCAGCAGAAAAAAACCCAATAAACTAATTCATAGATTCTTTTTGATTCATAGATTTTGCATGCATTTTGTTTATAATAACATTATATATATATATATATATATAATATAATAATATTTACCAGTTTTTCAGCTTCGGTGTTCATCTCCTTTAAATGCTTTATATGCTCCTTTTTAATCATAAGTATTTTGGACAATCGTGTCTGGGGGGGGAAAAAAAATGAATCATTTTCTAATGAGTCTGAAATGATTATTTAACAACATCGTCAACACTGACAGTCAAAAATCACCCAAAAATATCCTGGATAGTTATTTGATCTAATAGAATCGAATAACGTAAGGACCCTATTAGTTATTAATAAAGTAAAGACAATAGTGAGGTTTAACCAGATTTTTTATTTTACAGTCATGCAGAAGACGACACGGCACTGATAAAAATACGCTGGAGTGTAAAACAAAGCTGAACCGGTAAAGTGTGAGCAACTTTTACTAAGCGTCTAAATAACATTTCAGGGAACTCAAATTTACAGCATTTGGCAGACACTCTTATCTAGACAGACTTATGCACACTGTATGCGGTGGTGTGGTCTCAACAGCCCTGCAGTGCCGTGTGCATGTGATCGAGAGACATACAGGCTAAAAATCCAACTGACATAAATTAAATCTGGTTGTTTTAACCAAATGTACGCCTTTTTCCCCCCATTGATTCCTGTTAATTTCCATATGGTCCCGGTTTCAGCCATGAAAATTCCTGGAATTTTGCAAACCTAATTTTAAACAGTTGCAAAATGCTGGAATAATTGCTGATAAACTGATCAATCTTTATAATCGATAATGAATCGACTATTAAAATAATCATTCGCTGAAGCCCTTTTTTTTCTAGGAAGAAAAAAAGAAACCTCACTCACCACTTGTACAAGAAACTTGACTGGGAATCCTCCGAGCGTCTCCCCGTCACTTTCGGTCAGTTTGTTCTTCCACGGTGACTGACCGAACAGAGGGTCGCTGTCCTGCAGAGACACAGTGGGACAATCCAGAGGTTTTTTTTCACTCTATCTGCATGATTACCGAGGTTGTTTCTAAAGCGTGCTCTTCGTCTGTGCTTGTTACCATCAGGATGGGTTGGGTGGAACTAGGATACGTTCCCCGTGGTGGAGTCATAAAGTTGGCCAAGCGTGATGGGCGCTGTTTCTGAGCGAAGGCAGATATGGGCATCGTCTCAGGAGGCTCGGTACTCTGCAAAGTGTTCAAGTGTATTAGAAAACAATAGTTCTGTTTTGCCAACATGTATTTCAAACTGACAGTTTGGACTATGTGAGGACATTTGGTTGATCTTCGCAAAGAAAAAAAAGATCTGATAGGTTCTCTTCCGGATACTAACAGTGGGAGTAGATTTTGGTGTATGTATAGCATTAATGAATATCATGCAGGTTCTCATGGTATTCTATACCTGTAGATGTGTGCAAGACTGCAGTAGTAAAAGATAAAGCCACGTTTACTTCTAGATTTGTGTGTGTCTGTGTGTGTGTGTGTGTGTGTAGGGAGAACTAGGAATAAAATATACAGCCACAAACACGCAATATTTTAATTCTGATGTTTTAAACATAAATCCCGGGTGCCCGCAGACAGCTACAATAATGTGCTCCTTTATTGTCTGATAGAACGGATGTATCAATAATCTGTTTGCTGATTGGCTTCCTTAACAACGCGTCTTGCGATTTTTCTGGCTGAGTAGAAATTTCATGCTCGATTAAGGGCAAACATTGCGGTTTGGTAGGGAGCTCGTTGTGCAGTTTGCGCCGATCGCGATTCGCCTTTATTATTTGCGTCTTTTCATTGACGTCGGATTGTTTTTGCTTTCTAAGCCAAGTTAAACATACACACACTGCTGATATTTCTACACACTGACCAGCCGAAAAAAACAAAACAAAACTCATTTATATATATTTGTTTTGATTTATAGATCTTGCACGCTGGGTCTATGATACAAAGAAAACATTTTGGATATAATAATATATAAAAATATTTTTTCTTAAATAATCAAGTTGCTTTTGATGTAAACGCGGCATTAACCTTTTGTACATGTATAATAAGTCTAAAAAAACCCCCCACAACGATAGTCAGATCCAACACCCGTCTTTCCTTAATGCCTTTATTTACACTTAGATTTCTGGCATTTATTCAGAGGGACTTGCATTCATCTGGTTTCTGTAAACCATTAAAATGATGCTGATTTTGACAGTTCAGCATATGAACACACATCCTGGTTTAATTTAAATGTTGTAGGTGAAATGAAAGGATTTTATGCTGTAGGTTGATGGTAACCTTTTTCATCAGCATTATGGATGTGTATGTTGTTTGCACTGATGGACCCTGTGGCTGGAAGGATAAATGATTACGCTTAACGAAAACTTACAAGCACTTCGTAATCCGGAACCGTGTGTGTGCCGAGGCCGCTTCGGTCAAAGGTGACGCGATACGTTGCTGCGCTCGTGTCCACTGCGTCGATCTGCCCCGTGAACAGGCCGTCCTGGACGCCCCTGAGTCGAGCTACGATAAACAGATGTTGCATACGGAGGTTACAAACTACCAAGAGTTAATAATTATTACTAAGCATTAACAAGATTACTTTTAACATAATTAACTTTAAAGACAATTAAATATTTCTTACTTAATTATTAAACCAATGGTTCATAACAGAAAACTTTTATGTGGAACGTTCAACTCCAACCAGTCCCACCAGGATTTTTGTAATTATTGCGAGTTTAAAATTTCTGCCTTTACAGCAGCTTTTCTTTGAATTGCGACGCATTGCTTTTTCAGAGGGAGAGAGCGGAACACGGAAATCTGTGTGTGTGTGTGTTTCAATAGTTAAGCCGAAAAGTCTCAGCTCAGTCAAATATATTTATATATCGTGAGTCGAATGGCATCTACACTGAAATATGTCTTTGTTCTTCGAGCTCACCGTCGCCACCATCACTTGGAGACAATAAGGCAGTTTCCCAATGATGATCTTTTTGTCTAGACGGCGATCCGGTTAAGACCACGGAAACTTTACTGCAGTATAGAATAACCTACTGGTTTATCTGGTCAGAGGAGAACTGACCCCCCGACTGAACCTGGTTTCTCCCAAGTTTTTTCCTCCATTCTGTCACTGATGGAGTTTTGGTTCCTTGCCACCGATGCCTCTAGTCTGCTTAGTTGGGGACTCTTAATTTACATTTACATTTGCAGCATTTGGCAGACGCCCTTATCCAGAGCAACTTACAATATTCCTTGTTATACAACTGAGGAATTGGGGGTTAAGGGCCTTGCTCAGGGGTCCAACAGTGGTGGCTTGCTGGACCTGGGAATCGAACCCACAACCTTCGGGTTGGTAATCCAACACCTTAACCATGAGCCACCAATTTATAGATATTAATTATAATGAGTGTTTAATGAGGTCTTTTTTCATGTAACTCTGTAAAGCTGCTTCGAAACATTCTTCTTAAAAGCGCTAATGAAATAAAGGAGACTTGCCTTCACTCAAGGATTTCAGTCTCTGTAGGATTTCATCACGTCCAAATGCAACTATTAACACAAATTTAATTAAACAAATTCCTGTGCATCCCGTACAACTTGATCCCATCACAATAATTCGATCAACGAATGCACTTAATTATAATACGCTAATGTCTCTTATTTAGTTTTTTTAAAATTAATTCTGCCTCCTGAAATTAATAGATAAAAAGGAACCATTAACCGATAATTGATTGTTAATTTAATCGGCTAGGAAAAATGTAATTAACTGCCCATCCCTAATAGACAATTATACAAAAAAACTGCACTGGCTGAATAAAATGGCAAGAGATTAGTTAAATCCGCATCAATAGTTGTGATCACGTCATCGCGAAATCCTGTCAAGACGGGATGTTTTCCCTGGGTCCCTGTTTACCGTAGTAAAAATGACATCTTAGAGCAAGCACATGATTATAAATCTCAGATCAACAGCTATGCTACTGTAAGTACATCTGATTACGTTTAGAGTGGAATAAATGTTAAAAAGAGACTAGAAACATTATTATATTTGGGGGAAAATGATAAACAAGCTGTGTGACTTCAAAACTCTTTTCCAGCTCCAGCCAAAACTCACCAGTGACTTTAGTTCCGATGACTAACGGCAGAGGGATCTCCTCCGGTAGATCTTTGCAGAGTGATATGTCTGTGATTTTTCTCTGCTGCAGCAGTCGCATCTTCTGTCTCTTATGCTTCAGCGCCGTCCGCTCCTCAGCAAAAAACGCAGACGAGCACCTGTCGAAACACTCGTCATCAGTTGGGCGCTCATTTAAGCGATTACTTTTTTTTTTTTTTTTTAAATGCATTAGCTACGACTGGCCGATTTGAGAATTTTTCAATCAGATGGTTCGTTAATTACATTTTGAACTATAGTTTATTAACAAAACTATTAAACATTTGGCTTTAACTTTTTTTTTTTTAAACTTTTAAAAATGAACACAACACAATATTACCACCTGTGCTAACAGCTGTCCGTTAGGTGTAATGAAACGGTACTTTTATTTTGAAAACAGCAGCTAAACGCCGTGTCTAAAAGGGCATGACCACGAGTGCAGCGGCCATTTTGTTTGTTTTGTAAAGTGATTACCTCGTGTTGGCACAAATCGCATTCTGAGCTCAGTTTCTGCTACATTTGTGGATGTTTATTGATTTATAAATGTGTCTGGACTTTATATTGTACTGAATTTGTTGGGATTTTATGGATCAGTGATCTTATAGATGAGGTGTTTTTTATTTTTTTACTTTACTCAATGTATATTACTGAATGTATGTTACAGCAAAAATATATATAACGTTTATTTTCTTTCTTTCTCAGTGCTGTACAACACAAAGATTTCACCCATGGAACGCGACGATGGATCGTTAACAGATTTTAATCCACATTAAATCAAAATGTCCAGTGTTTATTATCGTTATTGACAAAGTTTATCGCGATTTGAAAAAATATCGTTTATCGGCACAGCCCTACTATTAGCGCACCTTCTGGGTTTGCCCATTAGTCGTCTGATGGTTCCCCATTCCACCCTGGTCAACTTCCTGGTTTTGAGATTAGGAAAAGACTCCTTCAGGCACAAACAGAAGTCATTATCTCCCTCAAATAACGGTCTGAAAACACAGAAGAACTGGGTTAAGGCACAGGATACACATCACTGAAAATCATTAGGTCATTGGTTCAAATCCGGTCTGTCACACTACCACAATCTACCGGTCAAATCGGGCTTCTGTGGCACATTTCCACCTTTCCAGATTATGTGAAACCTGATGAACTTTTATTTCGATTACCCAGTTATAGTATCGGCGTAAAGTTTACACAACGTCACATCTGCAAAGTGACCGGTTTTTATTCTGTGTGGCGTTTCCATTGAATCACACATCAATTCTGATTTGTCGAAAGTTGTGTTGATTAAAATATTGCGTCAGCCTCTCAGATGGTGATTTTGGCTCTAAGGACGGGATAACTAAGCTTTCAGTTGCTCTAGGCAGTAACTAAAAAAGTAGTTAAATATCGATATTAAGTTATCGTAAACATACTAACAACTTCAAAATTATTTACGGAGATCCTCCACATAATTAAAGACATTTAACAACAAACAACAATGTGTTTATATTTTTGCGAATGGTTTAATTTTCTTTTTAAATATTTATATTATTAAAATCCAGTTAAAACAGTCAGCTAAATCAAAAGACAATAAGCGCAGTCATATACGATACAGACAGGTTGTGAAATACCTGGAAAGGTAGCCCCGCCCACATAGAACCCTTTTCCCCTCCATTTTAACACATTTACATTACAGGAAACTTTCTCTGCTACACATCAGCACTCAATTCTCGCAGACAAACAACAGGGTGCTAATAATTACACACCGCTTCTTTTAAGTACACCACATGTAGAGATCACTAACATATGTCTGATTCTTTGTTATTCCGAGCTCACTGTCGCCACCATCACTTTGAGACAATAAGGCAGTTTCTCAGTGATGATCTTGTCTTCTAGACGGCAATTCGGACAAAATTGGTTTGTCATAAAGAGATGCTCATCTGTGTCTATTCCTGAGATCCTAATCATCCTGACTAGGGTCGGGTATCGTTTATGGATTTTTTTATGATACCGGTGCCAGAACCGATACTCAAAAATGGTGATAAAAAACTGATTGAAGAAGTGATTGGTTTAGGCTGACCAAACAAATTGAGAGTTTACCTGTTTACCACACTGGTTGTTTCTTCTGAACCAGCACAGCCCCGAGTGCTTACCTGTCAATGTTCGAATAGAACCACTCGTAGATGCACCATTTGTGCGCTTTGGGTAACTTGAGCAGGTTTCGTAATCTCAGTCCAATCTTTTGTGAGGTTTTTTTATCAGGCGTTGAAACGGTTGCAAGTTTCTGCATTAAGAAAAAAAAAGGAGGAGCACATTTTTAAACCTTTTTTTTATTTAAGAATATGTTTTTAATAGTCTCAACACCACTCGGTCGGATCCCCTGACCTGAGGAACGGTGGTGACTCTCTGGCTCCTCCTGGGGGATCTAGAGCTGATGGACCGCTCCTCATCTTCAGAGGAAAAACGACTTCTCTTTGAGCTTCTCGTCGGCTTTAACATGAACAAACAGGAAGAAAATACAGATATATATTTAATTAATAATAATAATAACAATAATAATACGTTTATAATCCAACAAACTAATCAAAACACCAGCAGACCTTCCTCTTTTGTGGTAAGGAACATATATCAGTTTGAAGAAACCAGAGCATCAGAGTAAAAGTAACATTTTATTTAGGAAATGTACTGAAGGAAAAGTAAAAGTTAACAGAATTATAAATCCCCCCCCCCCCCAAATACTGAATTAACAAAGTATTATTACTTCCTTACATGTCACCTCTGCTATATTCTGCACATTCGCAGGGTGCAAACGGGTAAAAAAATGTAACTCAACGAAACAAAGCGCCTGTAAAAAAAAAAACCTCACCGTTTCCATGGTTGTGTAGCTGCTTCTTCCTCTGGTGTTCTGAGATTTTGACAGGATGTTTTTCTCATTTAAGGTGTTCGACAAACTTCCCTCTGCAAACAAAAATCATCATCATCATCATCATCATCATCATCATTTAAATCTTAACAATTGAAATTTCTACGATTTGGGAGAATTGTTATCAGCTTTGTTCTTACCTCTCAGGCTGACAAGAGCCTTAGCTGAAGAGCCTGAAACAGAAAAAAAATCTAAATCAGTAATAAAAACACATACCGACTGGTCAGAATCTGCTGATTGATGTTACATCAGAGCAAAGCTGACCGTAGCAAAGCTTCACCTATAATAACGACACTCGTTTTAAAACTCTAACTCAAACATCTGTCCGGCTGGCTGTAATAAACGCCGTATACAGTCTCCTTATGTAAAGTACAAATGTGTAGAGAATAACTGGTGTGAAGGTACGGCAGTGCTGCAGGGTTGACGAGTCTAGAGATCACCTGATGTTGCTTTTTTAGAGCCATTACTGATTACACTGACGGCATTTGGCAGACGCACTTATCCAGAGCGACTTACGCTTATGGGGGGCATTTTGGCTTTATTAATAGGACAGACAGAGATAAAATCGGGGAGATAGTGAGAGAGGGGTTGAGGATCGGAAAGGACCCGGAGTCAGAATCGAACCTGGATCACCAGAGTGCAACTGTGCACGAGTTACACTTTGGTGATCCGGGTTATACAACTGAGCAACTGGGGGTTAAGGGCCTTGATCAGGGGCCCCGTACTGGCAACTTGTTGGTGCTGAAAATCGAACCCGGTCCAACACCTCAACCACTGCGCTACTGATTCTCACTGATTATTATTAGCAAGTTTATTTGTTCGATAATGATTTGCAGAACTGATATTCTTTTATAAACAAAGATTTATTGATTTACTTCTGTTTTTGACACCGATAAAAAAATTTGCAGTACTAATAAAACAATCAGCAAAAATAAAAAGCACTGTTTATTAACGAGTTTTTGTGAAATAAAAGCTTTAACTAGGAAATCGGGGTAAAACAGGTAACTTTAGTTTGGTTTGGTCTCCCAGTTGATTTGCTTTCCTGCATTATTTACTGACATGTTAAATAAAGTATAACAATTAAAGCAAATCAAGTTACTTTTACTACAAGCGCTGTTGTTGACTCGTCTATTCTCAAGTTGCACTGCGGTAATTCGGTCCCAAGATGGCGCCATATATTAAAGGATTCGTATTACACAGCCGATATCCAATAATGGAGAAAAAAATCGAGTGTCAATCAATCCCTAGTCTAGTTATGTCCAGTTTTATTCAACACAGAGCTTTCTGTTGGATTATTAACAGATTATTAACAGACTGGGCTGCGTAAATGTACCGAGTATCTGATTGGGTACTTTCTCGTTTAGTCTTTCTGTATATACACCAGGGGTGTCCAATCTTGGCCCTGGAGGGTTGGTATCCTGCAGTGTTTAGATTTAACTTGCCTTAACACACCTACCTTTGAGTTTAAGGTAAACATAGCAAGAGCTTTATTAGTTGGTTCAGGTGTGTTTGATTAGGGTTGGAGCTAAACTCTGCAGGACACCCTGAGCCTTCGGGGCCGAGTTTGGACCCCTCTGGTATACACACTTCTACATGTTTGGTATCTTCACCTGGACCATTTTAAAATAATAACACATATATAGTATTTATTTTGGTTTGCACTGAAGTAATTAGTCGATATTAATGAGCAAATGGGGGTTAAGGGTCTTGCTCGGGGGCCCAACAGTGGTAACTTGATAATGCTGGAAATCGAACCCAGATCTTTCAATTAGCAGTCTAACACCTTAACCTCTGCGCTACCACGTCCCCAAAACAAAGCTGAACCAGTAAAGTGTGTAACAAAATGGGGTTTTTTTTCCGGTAAAAATCATCAGATCACAGTGATGTGGAAGTTTACAGCAGCTTCGCAATAAAGTTCAGTCTAAAGTTCAGTCTAGTTTAAGTTGGAATTATAACCTGATTTTCTGCTAGGATTATATATTATCAGCTGTTTAGGCCGTATAAAATTAGCTTCAATCCTAATATTAGTGAATGCACGAAATAAAACAAAAATATCAACAAATACGCAGGGCTGTCACGATTATCAAATTTGGGTGATGTTTAATTGTCAATGAAATAATTGTTATTATGGCGTTTTATTGCCTGTTTTCGGGTTTTAACGATTATTTGTCAGTTTTGAGGCTTTGACAATTTGTGAAAAAACAATTAAGCATCAAAAAAAGAAACTCAGAGTATTTTATAATCGCTCTAATTTGTGCTTTATTAACGCTTGACTGTAAATATTTTATTAGAGATAATTAGTATTTAAGGAAATCCATATTTGGTGTCCTGTCAGTGGTGTTTATCCGTTCATATCAATTAATTGCAGTTGCATTATGGGTCGTTAACATGAATTGCGCTGCTGATGTTGCGTTATTAAAGCGGCGCTTGAAGCGTCTGACTTTTACATCGCGCCGCTCCGCTCACTCACTCTGGTTGAAAGTAGGGGGCTGCAGGTACTACAGGCGCCCCCTAGTGGCTAATAAAAGTGTGCAATAATTGCGGTTGGATTTAACGATCACAGTTAGGACAAATAATTGTGATGAACTAAAAGTGATGAATTTAAAGCATGATTTTCTTGCAGATCTAATATAAGATCAGATTTAAACCTATAATAAAATAGTTTTGTTTTATTAATTGATAAAAATAGAAGATATAATAGAAAAATAGAACAGATATAAAAGTATATTTTAAAACATTAGGATTGACACCAGACACGCCATCACCTCCTATTGATTTGTTTACCAAATTCACTTGTTAAAAAAAAACAAGTACATGCTTCAAAACAGCACTAAATTAAACAGGCTTATTAGGATGTGTATTATTAGGAAAATATTTCGTAATTTGTGATAAAATAAACCGTGTGTGTGTGTGTGTGTGTGACAGAATAAAGCTGCAGCTGTCACTGATCTGGATCACTGCTATATACAGACAGCGTTACCTCACAAACCCTTTTCCTAAACAATATTCCAACATTTCAATTCGATTATTTCAGGTATTTTTCTAATTAATAAACCGGTCCCGAGACTTTAAACCGATACAACAACTAATAACCACCAAAAACACAGCAAAGTTCACATAAACAACAATGTTTATATTAGCTAGTTAGCATAAAACGTAAAATATCCCTACCCATTATGTGACAATGCCCGCCTCCTATACAAACCCTCGATTCGATTGGATAATAAACTGCAAGTCTGAACTCCTAGCCAATCACAACACATACAGCGGGATTCTAGTAACAAGAAAGGCGGAAGTTTACGGAATGTGGGTGGGCTAACAATAAAGAGGCAAAAAGGTGTCCTGAAAGCTAACGCCTAGCTATACAGCAGTTAGCTGCCAGGATAGCAGGATAAGCAGTTTAGTTTGCGCCGTAAACATATTTAAATATCTTATTTCGTATAAGTCGCGTTAATAAAAAGCGCATACGTTATTTTTTTAAAAGCAAAAAGCGAATATTTGTAGGTTGTTTAAAGCACAGCTGAGTTTGTTTTATTCACTCACTCTCGTCCAACAGCTGCTCATGCTCCGCCATCTTGAATTAGCCGCGCCGGTTTTTCAAAGACGACTGGCGCAAAGCATTGTGGGAAGGAGACGGGCTGAGAGGGCTGTTTGAAAACAAGACGTCGAAAAGGGGGAAAAAAATATATGTATGCAAAAAAACCTTAAGATTTAACTTATTTATATCGTTTCAATTTGGCGCAAAAAGTCACTAAATGTTAACATTTATTTATAAAAGTATATAAAATTGTAAACTTGTTTATGCAGTGTAAAAAGAGTTATTTTAACCCTTTCTGAAAAAAATTAAGTCCAAACACAAATGATGAGCCGAAAAACTGCTTTTATTCACATTTATTTTTCCAAAAAAAAAAAAAGAAAAAGAAAAAGAAAGAAAGTCAAACAAACAAAAAAAACCCCTAAATATATGCAGATGTAATAACCTTACAATCAGATAACCTCCCCGCGAGACGCTGCTCTAGAAAGAAAACAATTAAATTTAACTCCAAACTTTAAACCAATTTGACCATTTACACCTTTGTAAAGTCAGAAAAAAGAAAAATCTGTGAGTTTCACAGAATTGCATAAACACGTGTTTGTTGTTTCTAAAAGCCAAAATACTAGTAATCCTAGTAAAAGTTTTATTTGTTCATTTTTTAAGCAATGACCATCTAAATGTACAAGAAAACCGTCTGATACTATAACTGTACAGTAATTCGGTCTGTTTCCACTAAAGGAACCGACTTTGCAATGACAAAACATTTCAAAACAACTTAAGGGAGAATAAAAAAAAAAATAAAAAAAAATGAACGGAAGACATTTCTACCTAATACTGTCGGTAGGACTCCAGGAAAAAGCCTTGAAATATTTAATTAGACCGAATTCTACGATCAAAGCTGACGGCGCGAGAGAACTTGTTTTATTTATGCCTTGCCAGACACTGAAGCAGACGTAAATATAACCGCAGGAACTCCGTCTCTCTCTCCTCGGTCTTGTAGGGTTTGATGCGGTAGAGATCGGAGCCTCATCAGGAGCTCAGGGCATCGCAGGTGAGCGGGTTTTACCAGAGGGACGTCTGATAATTGAAGCGTAGTTTCATAAGATATTTCAGGTTCACCTGAGCAACATCGTACACGATATACCTGGAGGAACTGAAGTCAAGGCGAAAAACACCAAAAGAAAATTGATAAAAACTCAATGCTTGCATCTTGTATTAGAAAGAAATGCAGCAGGGACGCACATTTGGCATATCAAGAGTGATGTACATTTGTCTAACGTTTTATCCAAATGAGCAGTTGAGGGTTACGGGCTTTGCTCAGGTGCCCAGCAGTGGCAACGGGTTTCGGCACCATCTATAAAGGTGGTTTGCCCACAAAAAACCTACAATCTTCTGATCAGTTGTCCAGCACCTTTATCAGTCAGCTACAACTCCCCCCATATCATTAGTGAACCTGGGGCTGCAAGTGACAGCAGTTTTTAACAGCACTAAACCCCTGATCTCCATGAAGACAGGGGCCCAGCGTGCCTGGGAACGACCTTACCCTGGATTGGTAAACCACCACCTTCCCAGCAGTGTGTTTAAACTGGATGTTCTGGAGTAGAAGAACTCTCGTGTCCTGTACAGATTCCTGATTCTGACTCACCCCTTAACACTGAACATCTTTGGGATGAACTGGAACCCCGACTGAACCCCAGACCTCCAAACCTCAACATCAGTGTCTGATCTCACTAATACTATTGGATAAATGATCAAATCCACACAGTCACATGACCCATTCTAGTGGGAAAACCTTCTTGGAAGGTTGAAGGTAAATATAGGAGAAAAAGTGAGACCAACAACTGGAATAGAATGATTAAAAAAGACATATGGACGTGAGGTTCGGGTGTCCCAATTATTTTGTCTGTATGATGTACTTTAGAGTAAAAAAGCTGCATATAAAAACAAGCAGCTGTGAAGCCCGTCTGAAGGAGCAGACCATTGTGGAAAGGATACTCGTTGTACAGCAGACTCGTGTCATCGATGTTGGTGTTGACACCTTTTCCCAGCGGCACGTCCACTCCGTTCAAAGACACTGTGGCACTCGGATCGGGGGCGGTCCTTCCCAGGCCTATAGTGAGAGATGTTCTAACAAATTGTGCCTCTTTATATTGAAATTACTATACCAGGATTAAAACCAGGGTCTTACCCTTCACGCTGTGTTTCCCTTTTGGTAGCTTTGTGATGTGTGAAGCCTTTTTCAGTTCATGCCTTTAATAAGAACATGTGCAACTGTTATTTATCAAAGACGAATATCACATGGGAACAGGAGCAGCAAAAAAAATAAATATTATAACTTACATGTTGCCAAGAGCGACTTCTCCTAACAGAATGAGGCCGACGGGATCTGCTTGGGACGTGTGGCAGTAGTTTGCACTCTTAGACACCATGTCGGCAAAGTATAAACCTTTACCAAACATATAACCTGTCTGTAGAGCACACGGGGGAAAGAACATACATAGAGTACATAAACACAAACGTATTTTATAATCACTCCTATTATTCCATTTTCATTGTGGGAAAAGCCTCATAGCACAATACACATCACGATACAATACATATTGCAATACAGTGGTACCTTGATTTATCGTGCGAGTTATTTGAGATACGAGTTGCGAGCTAAAATTCAGGTTACGAGCAGCTTTAGACACCCAACCGCTAGTTAGCGTAGCGAACGCCACAGTGAACGTCGTAACATCCGGCCAGCATCCCGTGCGTCACTCGATAGCAAGTCAGACATGCGCGTTAGCATGTGCAAGTGGAGTCGTCTGATCTCCAAGGTAAATGCTGGAGACAATGAAGACGGCCTTATTTTTTCGGAGACACTGGCCTTATGTTTCAGCGACAACTACAGGAGCGGACGAGGAAGTCGTATGACACACGTTAATTTAATTAACGTTAACATTAATTGTTAATCAGTTAAAAGTGTCATTTAATTATGTATCGATACTAATGGTTAGAATCTAGATGCACTATCCTAAAATAAAATATTGCGGTAATAAGCTGTATCGATATTTTTTTTACACAGCTTTATCCACAATATGTTTCAGAGGAGCTTTTAGAGGTCAATATGGGGCTCCACCCCCTTTAGAAAAAAAGCTTCTTATTTAGTTCTTCTTTTTTACGTTAAGGTAGAAATTTTAATGTAAAACAAAACTGTATTTTGTGTGTGTGTGTGTGTGTGTGTGTGTGTGTACGGAGCATAGATGTAGGTTTGTAAACCTTTGAAAAACATGTGACTTGAAGTTGAGCTCTAATTGGCTTATTTCAAATTCCCATCCCATCCTTTTCCACTTCACGTTTTTGGATTTCTGATCTCGTGATCATTGACCATTGCAATGCAAGTGCATTTATTCTGTTCCTTTTCTCTTTGGATCCCTTTAGAGGCGTTCCACACAAATGTCACACGACTCCCACTTCTACAGGGACATCCAAAGCATTTCTAATACGTCTCATGACTATACAAACATGGCAGATGTAGATGTAGTACATAGTAAACTAGTTTGTGATTTCTGGCGCAGAAATGGTTCTTGCTGCGGAGCCAAAAGTCCAGAGGCCTAATAAATTATCCAGCCTAAAACAACACAAAATCAATTTTCAATTTACCTGCCCAGGTTGGAGGAGGCAGATCCGGTCTGACCACGCCCCCTTAAGTTTCGGAACTACAGCAACAGGTATTAGCCAAACAGACATGAGAAATTTGTTTGGGAAATGATCAATAAGTCCCTTCATCTGTCTAATCGATCTCACTACACATTTTATCATATATTGACTGAGCGTCCCATCAGCATCAGCCGTCCAGCGACCACAGAGTCTCATACGGAAACCCCTTCCTGTAACCTCTCCGTTAACACTCCTGCTGCTCTGACTCGAGAGTAGGGATCAGTGGAAAAACTCAATACGTACCACCGGAGCCTCAGGCGGGGCGATGCGCAGACCCTGAGACAGGATGCCAGCGTAGTTGGTGGCGCGGGAGCCGTGCCACAGGAGCTGGCGGTTGGGTAAATCTTTGAAGGGGCGGTAACGCTGGTACTCGCCTTCTCGGTCGATCTTGAAGATCTAAACAGACACAATGTTAGATTATTAGGGTGCAGTAGGCGAGATTATATATAAATAATATTATATAAAATATATATATATATACACACACACACACACACACACACATATATATATATTCATACATATTATATACACACACACATTATATAATATTTATAAAGAGAGAGGGAGAGAGACAGACAGACAGTTAAGATCTTCTCTTACCTCTTCTACTTCGAGTGTGTAGGTATTATGCGTTGCAGCGTGTGTGTTCTTCACATACTGACGAATAAACCGAGCTTCCTCTGAGGATTTATCCAGCACCTGCACACACACAATCACATGGTTCTTCTACACCGCAAAACTTCCAGACTTTACTGAAGAGAGATGGTCCATAAAACAGGAAGTAAACCTCAATCTTGGTTCTGAGTTTCTCGTAGTTGATGTCAAGCGGGTCTTTCTTGTTGTCTTCGGTTCCGCCGCGCAGGAGACTGTACGCCACCTCGATGTCCAGCAGGTTGTCCAGCATCTGCACTTTAGCCTGCAGGAGCAAGTTAAGTCAATTATTAGAACAAATTATTCGGGTAAGCAGAATTTTTTTTGTTTTTTTGGCTTGTGCAACTAGATAACATTTTAATATTTAATATTTAATTTTGTATTTATATATCATTTATTTATGTGGTTCATTAAATTTACTAATGAGGTTTATTATCAGCGAGCTTCTCGCTCATAGTGAGCTGCTTTTTTCTAGTTACTCTAGTCTTTTTCAACCCGTGGTCTGATATATACACAGTTTATACACAAAAACCAAGTCTGGAGCCTGGAACATCTGTCAGGTCTCACCTGGATGTAGTCCAGGTTACTGAGCAGTGGAGGTTTCTTCATGCCGAAGTCGTGAGGTATCAGCGTGTAGAAACGGTTGGACAGGTCCAGGATCAGAGCCTCGGACGCGTTATCAGATACAGCCTGGTGCACAGACACACGCAGAAATCAGACAATCAGACAGTAGATGATTGGCTCACACAGTTCTCGGCAGACGAGCGTCATGTGACTGAGCGGCTGAGAAGGTTTGCGACTGACCTGCTGAACCTCGGTGAGGAGCGAGTACGCACTCTGAATCTGACGCTTACTCAGTTTCCCCAAGGGCATTTTCTGCAGGTCGATCTGATCGGAAAAAATTAAGATTTACAATCAAACAGAGTCGATAAACTTAAATTAACCAGTTAAGAGGGGGGGGGGGGGGGGGTGGTAAAGAGAAAGGGGCAGATAGAAAAAAGAAAAAAGAACAGACAGACAGAAAGGGACAAAACAGAAAGGAAAAAAAAGAGAAAAGTAGAACAGTAATAATTAAAAACAGAGAGAGAGAGAGAGAGAGAGAGAGAGAGAGAGAGAGAGAGAGAGAGAGAGAGAATAAAAGATGTGGGGGCAGAGTCAGTGTGTGAGTGAAAGAAAGAGAATAATAGGGACAGGTGGGACAAAAAAACAAGGGAAAGAGACAGACAGTGTACACAAAAACACGGAACACGGTGGGAAATTTAGAGACAGAGAGTGCAAAAAAAAGACAGAAAGAGACAAAAAAGAAAGTGTAAAGAGTGGAAGAAAGAATTACTGTACACAGAAAAGGAAGTCTGCAACGGTGAAGAAAAGACAGAAGGAAAGAAAAAAAAAAGAAAAATAGAGAGACAACAAGAAAATTGAAAAAAGAGAGAAAGGTATGAAAGAAAGAAAGAAAAAGAGAAAAGGAGGCAGAAAAAATTACTGTACATAGAAACAGAAAAGACAGCGAAATGTCAGGGACAGAGAGCGACAGGGACAAAGATCAGGGACAGAAAGATAACAGGACAGAGAGGGAAAGAAAGCAGGAGAGACATAGAGAGACACGGGGACAAAGAGAGGGAGAGAGACAGACATTTTTCCATTCAATCTAATCAAATAATCAGTTTATTATTAAGCTCCTAATGAAAATGTTGTGATCAAAGTTATTTGTCGTCTGAATTCACAGACCTCAAACTCCACCATGGCTTTTTTCATGCTCTCCACGTCAAAGATCATGCGGATGAGTTCCTGCACCGGTTTAGCCAGCTGAGACTGACTGCCACTGCTGGCCGTCAACTTCTTCACTGCTTCCTCATCCTACAGAGAGAGAGAGAGAGAGAGAAATAATAAATACTCAGAACTTTCATCTCAGATGAATTCACACAAGGCTTTGAAAAAAGACCTTGGACCATGACCACAACGTGGCTTCCGCTGCACCCAGGACATGCCTACCTGCCCGTAATCGATCTCCAGAGGGTAAAATTTGTTGGGATATTTGGTGAAGTTGCTCGAGGCCCAGCAGTTGCCCGTCTTTTCCTCATACACGCTGCAGAAGTTGTCCATGGCCGAGTTCTTGTCGTAAAACTTCTCAAGTTTGTTTCCTCCGATGGTGGTCCCTACCCGACCCCAGGACCTGAATACCCAGTACCTGAAAGAAAACAACATAAAATACACTCATTCCCACCAGGAGACCAGTGGAAGCAGGTTCGTTTGTTTAGTTAAAAAAAGAACATTAGACGGTGAGATGGTGCCGTCCCTTACCGTTTCTGCACGTCGTCCTCCAGTAGCTGCAGTTTGTAGTAGGAGTTGGTTCCCCGGACGATGTCCACCAGCCCCAGCGTAGCGCTGTAGATCTTCCCGTTCTGATCCAGGACGTGAGCGCAATCTTCCAAACCTGTGCAATGGCCACGACACGTTATTCAAGTGGAGACACAAAAAGGGTGGAAAAAATAATAGTGTAGAACCTGCAGATAAATTACATCAGATACTCTTAAGGGAATACGGAGGAAACAGACAGAGACAAAGAAAGAGAGAGAAACTGAGATAGAGAAAGAACAGATAGATAAAGGAAGGAAATTAAGGACAGAGTTGCTATACATAGAAAAGGAATCGACAGAGAATAAAAAGAATAGGAGAGAGAGAGAATAAAGGAATGAAAGAGAATAATTAAAAGGAAGCGAGAGAAAAAAACCCAAAAGAGAGCAAGAGAGATAAAGAAATAAAAGAAAACAAAAGAATGACAAAAAGAGGGAGAGAGAGAGTGAGAGATAGAGAGGGAGAGAGAGAGAAAGAAAGAAAGAATTAAATAAATTAGAGAGAGAAAGAAAGAAGGAAAGAATGAGAGAGAAATAGGGATAAAGAGAGAGAATAAATAAAATGAGAGAGAGAGAGAGAGTAGGAAAAAGAATAAAGGAGAACAAAAGAGAGAGAGAAAGAAAAAAAAGAAAGAGCAAAGAGATCAAAAGAAATAAGAGAGAAAGAATAAAACTAATGAATGACAAAGAGAGAGAGAAAACAAAAAAGAGAAATAAAAGGAATAAGTGAGATGGAGAGGCAGAAAAGGGAAAGAGGTGATAAAGGGAGAAATAAAAGGGACAATAAAAGACAAAGAACAAAAGGAAAAAAAAAAACGAAAGATAGAGAACACGTCAGTGCAATCCTCCAAACCTGTGCACTGATGAAGAAAGCTCAGAGAGAGAGAGAGAGAGAGAGAGAGAGAGAGAGAGTCGAACCTGAGTCCGGATCAACCGCTGCTCCACCTTTAACCGTCAACTTCATCTTTTTTGACTTACTGCTACCTGAAAAATGATTAAAATTTACAGCACAGCTCATTTACATTGGCCACACCCACAAAACTCCATAAAAGGTCACAGCAAGGCAAAAGGAAACTAAATGAATACTAAAGGGTTAAAGCGTGCTCAGAGAGCCGAGACTCGACTGTATTTAAAGGTGTGTGTGAAAGGAAACTGCAGTTCGAACCCTCGTCCTCTTTAGTTTTTCCTGAACTCTTGGAAGCTCCGCTGGATTTCGTGGCGGTTGATGACGTCTGGGCCTCCAGTTTGACCTCTGCACCCCAGGGTGAAATCCCGTGCAGGGAGATGAGCTCACGGAGTGTCTTTCCTGAGGACTTAATATCAGTGAGGAAGTCTTCAGAAACCACTCGCACGCCGGCGTCCCTCACCTCCTCCATCTTCTTGCTCATCTTCTCAACTTCCTCTGGAAAACAACAGAAGAAACAGGATTCAGGGTACACACTCACAGCCTTTACACACACACCTACACCCACACCCACCACCTTAAACCCACACCCACCAATAAACTTAGACACATCTAATACACCCACCACCATAAACCCTCACCAGATACACCCACCACCACAAACCCACACCAGATACACCCACCACCATAAACCCTCACCAGATACACTCACCACCACCCAATAAACTGTTACCTATCTAATACACCCACCATCACAAACCCACACCAGATACAACCACCACCATAAACCCTCACCAGATACACCCACCACCATAAACCCTCACCAAATACACCCACCACCACCTAATAAACTCTCACCCATCTAATACACCCACCACACACACACTCACCAGATATACCCACCAAAAAAAAACCCACCAGATACCATCACACCCACCCAGTAATCTCACACCATACACCCACAAATAAACCCACATCAGAAACACTCAGCACCACCTAATAAACTCTCACCCATCTAATACACCCACCATCACAAACCAGATACAATCACCACTATAAACCCACACCAGATACTCTCACAAACCCGCACCAGCTACCCCACCCACCTAATAAACTCTCCCCCATCTAATATACCCACCACCAAAAAAAACCCACCAAATACTCTTACACCCACCCAATAATCTCACACCATACACAAAACTGCACCGAATAGACTCACACCTAAACCCACACCAGATACTCCCGACACCCACCCACTATACCCACACCAGATACACCCATCCATTAAACCCACACCAGATCGTCCACCATCTTAAACGCCCACCTTAAAAAAATACCCACACCCACCTAATGAACCCAGAACAAAAACCCACCTTAAAACCCACAACCTATAAAAAACCCCACATCAGATACACCCACCCATAAAAACCCCACAACCACCACCTTAAACACACAAACAACTTATGAACCCAGACCCATGCACACCCTATAAAACTCACACCCACCCCATAAGCCCCCCCACACACACTATAAACCCCCCCCATAAATCCAAACATGCGCACACACACACACACACACACACATATATATATATATATATATATATACACATACACATAAACACACTTACTTGTGGAGCTGAGGCAGAAGTTGGCTTTATTAACAGTGCCTGTGATTTTCCCTCCCAGGTCCTCCACCACAGCCTTCAGTTCGTCCTTGTTCTTACTCAGCTTCCCCACAGTCAGTACCTTCAGCCCAGTCAGAGGCTTATCTGAAAACCAGAAGACCGTTCCGCTTCAGACACACAGGTACAACAAGTGTTTACAGAGCACAAGAATTCCTTCTGGGGTCACCCTGAAAATAATCTGGACAGTTTCCCAGTGTGTTAAACGTTACAGGTGGGACTCTGACCTGTGGGAACTTCAATAGGAAGCTCGGTGGGAAAACTGGAGCTGGAGCCGCTGGGAGCGGAGGCAGAAGCAGCTTTGGATGACGCAGGTGCAGAAGAAGAAGAAGCAGCAGGAGGAGGAGCCTGTTTGGGGAAAACGCGGTCCTGACGCTTGAACTTGAACTTCTTCAAAAAGGGAACTTCATGAAACTCCTTTAAAAAAAAAAAGAAAAAGAACCAAAGAACAAAATAAGATCAAAGCAACAGCAAAACATCAGTAAGAACTTTAGATCATCGCATGCTTTGGGTTTGCGAAAAGCATATAAAGTCCTAAATCCAAACCTTGGGTATGATGAAGTCTTTCCGGTTCGGCGTCAGGGTTTTAAACACACACTTTGTCCAGGCGGAGATGTCCCCGGTGCAGTAGTAGGCGTCGTTTTTAAACACAATCTGACCCTGACACGTCTCACAGGGCTTCAACGTCCCGAAAGCCATGCAGTCCGATAGACGGTCCAAAATCTGTGGATCGAACCGGTTTATAATTATGATGTAGATCCATACAAATCATAGAAAAACCATAAAACAACAACTAATAAAAACAATTAATAATAAAAATAATGATTTAATCTGTCAACCTGAACCCTGTGCTATGTCGTCATACTAAATTAAACCCAGATATTGAAAAAAGTATATTCTTAAAATAAAACTAGTAGTACTGTTTATTTTTTATTTTATTAATAATAGGACAAAGACAAATGAAATGGGTGGGGGTGAGGTGGAGGGAATGGCAAAGTGGACCTGAGCCAAAATTAATAATAATAATAACAATAATTTCATCTGAATTTTATTAATACTACCCGAAACCATATTATATAGTACATACTTTCAGTTATAAAGTACCTACGAACTAAAACGTAGTACCCACTTTACCACCAAGCCCCCCCCCAGATCTTACGTTGGATTCTCCCGCAGGAACGTCCTGGCTGTTAGCAATCAGAAGCTCCTTCATGTCATTAGTTGAGCAGTATTTTCTCAGCTTGTCCTTAATTCCCCACATCAGCTGGCTCTGTTCCTGGAATTGTACAAAAACAGTAGAGAAAAAGCATAAATGAACGAATAAACGGCATAGAGTTGCTGAAAAACTAACAAAATATATTGTTTACTTCATACCGTATACACAGAATTAGAGGTTGACTGATAATCAGTTTCATCGATAATTTCCCTGATATTAATTATTAATTTTCGGTATCGGTTTTATAATATCGGATCCGGCGATAAATGGCACCATCTTGTGTCAGTTTTAAGAACAGCAACTGCATTTTGAGGAAAAACGAGTTGATTGCGCTTACAGGTAAGCACGAATAATCTAATCTGCCACATTTAATTAGTAATTTTTTAAAATTAGTTTCTTTAATGTGTTAGAATGACTTTTTATGTTCTTTATTTGTTAGTTGTCTGTCTATCCGATGCTTTTATTTTAAAAAGACACCAGGTCTGTATATCAGTTATTGCTCACAAACATGTGATTAATCGGCATCGGTTCTAACAGTGAATATCAGTCGATCTTGACACTAAAATCAGTAAAGAAAATGAAACTGTTTGAAAGTTCAGACCTTCAGCTTCATCTCCAGTTGTTTTTCTGCCTCCTCTTCCTCTTTCTTCTGCTTCTTAGAAATGCTGACTCCATCAACAGAGTCAGCTTTTCTTTTCCTGAAAACACACAGAAAGGAAATTTTTTTGTAGTAAAAATTCATTTAGTCCAGCGGTTCATAAACTAGGGGACGTCCCAGTTATATAAGCTGGCGTGAAGTCAGAGGAATTTATAGGGGGAGACGAATGGTTAAAATTTCATTGGAAAATCTGTGCCGCCGTCCCCTGTGCGGTGTGACGTCCCCTCAGCGTTCCGCCGTATGAATGTGGGTTCAGTTGAGTTGCTTAACGAACACTTTACTCGTGTGTCGCTCGTTCAACAAAAGGCAAAATCCTCTCAAAGTAACAGGGCAACAAACAGTTTCTGGAATATCTGTTCCTGCTTGTGGACAGCGCTGAGAAACAATCTGTTAAAAAAAGAAAGAAACTTACACAGTAAATGTTAATGCTTCTACATTCAAACTGATCTGTTCCTTAGCATCGGACACGGAATTTGGGTTAATTACCGTTAAAGAATTACAACATTTTAAATAAATCCTTCTCAAAGTGTCTTTATATTATTATTAGTGTTATTAACAATATAAAGACACTTTATTATACTTTACGCTGTATTATAATAATAAATAATAATAATATAAAAACACTTTATTATACTTTACACTGTAATATTATAATTATAAATAATAATACAAAGACACTATTATACTTTACGCTGTATTATAATAATTAAATAAAATAATAATACAAGACACTTTATTATACTTTACGCTATATTATATAATAATAATAATAATAATATAAATAACACTTTATTATAACTTTACACTGTAATATTATAATTATAAATAATAATAATAATAATACAAAGACACTTTATTATACTTTACGCTGGTATTATAATTATAAATAATAATAAAGACACTTTATTTATACTTTACGCTGTATTATAATAATTATAAATAATAATAATATAAAGACACTTATTATACCTTTACGCTGTATATAATAATTATAAATAATATAATATAAAGACTTTATTATACTTTACGCTGTATTAATATTATGTTTATAATTAACAATAATAAAGACACTATTATACGTTACACTGTATAAAGTAATTATATTATAAATAAATAATAATATAAGACACTATTATACTTTACACTGTATTAATAATTATATATTATTATTAATTAAAAATGATATAAAGACTTATATATTTTTAACTATATTACATTATAATAATAATAATATTATTATTAATATAGTCTAGACACTTTAATAGACACTTTATAGACACTATTTTCATTATTATTTTTATTAATAATAATAATCATATAAAGATACTTTATTATTATTCTTTACACTGTATTATTATTATTATAAATAATTTATATAGAGTCTTAGGCAAAAAAATCACAACAAACAATAATACAAAAGTCAAAAGATGATCAGACATCCAGAGAGTCAAGACAATAGACAAGACACCATTAAGACACAATGAACAGGAGTCAACTTAAGAAGGGTAACATTAAGAAATCACCTGAATTTTAAGCAGCTTCTATTTTATTTAGCTTTTATTCGGCTAAAAGTGGGCCAAGAGAAAAAGTTTGGGAATCAACCAAGCAAACCAGCACTATTTTTAATAGTTAAATGTAATTTCTATCAAACAAAAACAATATTTACTAAAAGCTGTTTTAACATTTACATTTTTTTTTTTTAACACTTCATCTCAGCAACTAACAAAAATATATTTTATATTATAAGACTTTATCCATGACATCATATTTTTATATATTTTAGTCTTAGTTTAATTTGGAAATGTTCCTAACACACCGTTAGCACGCGGGTTTACCAGTGAAGCTCATTAGTAGCTCGGAGGTCAGGTTTACACACGCTCCCGTCACCCGACGGGGCTTTCTTATTATTACCATTACTGACTAATTAAATCACCTTCCGACCAACACTTCACCTGAGGGACGTCCCATTCCACCATGTTACCCTTCTTATTACCCCTCAGACAGGTCACTAATGACTCCACGGACATACGGATGGGCTCCCGAGGACCACAGACGACACCGCGGCGGAAAAACAAACAACAGGAACAAGGGAAACATTGCGTCTTATATAAACTCACAGACTCATGTATACACACAGAAACATAGGAATGATGGAGGGATGAGATTTTGTCAGTGTAATGAAAGAAATTCTACAGCTCAGTCCTGTTTTAACAAGCGCTGAGAAATGATTCAGTGACGCCGGTTTCGTTTAAAGGAGTTTCTGTGACGCCGTAACACCATTGCGTAAGTAACATTAACACACACTGGACTGCAAAAAACAATTATTTTTAGTCGATTAACAGGCAATTAGTTTATCTTATGCAATAAATTAATTATTTATGCTTAAAATGTCATTTTCACTGAATAATAAAGGTTTGAACAAATATTTAGCTTTTGCAGTTAGTTAAAATATTACTTTTTAGTTAACATAGTTAAAATATTAATTAACATCGTTAAGCCTATTAATCAAACCAGGAAATGAAACTTTAAAATTATATTAGTTAGATTTTTACGCACATATTTTTTGGGTTGCCAAACGTATTACGGCTTCGTAAATCTACCAAAAAAATACACACGCCCCTATACGACATTCACGCAGTCCAGAATGGCGTTTTATTACGTATTTATTTTACTATAAATATGTAATAATATGTTATAACGGCATTGTTATAACTGCAGAAATTCGTATAAATTAGGGCTGCACGATATTGGAATAAAAAGAGATATTGTGATATTTTGGTTGTTTTTTTTATTTTTATTAGCGATATATATATACACTGCGCTACGAAATAAATGTTTAAATGATTGTGTAAGTCAGTGAATCTGCGTTAAATGTAATACACAAATAAATACAACAGAACAAAAATGGAAATGAGAAGAAATTAAATTGAAATAATAATAATAATTTGGAATATCACTGCTAATTTCTGCGGTAATTTCTGTAATTGTTAATACAATCGTGAGAAGTATAAAAGACTGCTTTATAAAATAAATAAAAATTATATATATATATATTTTACTTCTCATCAGCAATAAACATTAAATCTCCTAAACACTTAAAAACTTGACGCAATTTCAGATTTTTGTAAAATAAATAAATAAAAATTAATGTACAATTTTTTACAAACAAAAATTGTTTTTCAGCTCTAGTGAATATGAAGCGCTGTCATGTCTACTGATCTGTAAATTATCTGTGGAGATGTTGCGTCAGTTCTTTGCCTGGTTTCTGACACACAGCTGGACACATCTGTATCAACAGAAATACCATAAAAGTAATAAAAACCATTTGTCATTCTTTTGTGATATGTGCACCAAATCAAATCTGCACTGCGTCGGTTCTGGGGTTTAAAATCATTTTTATTTTCCTCTCAGGGTTAAAATAAGGAAAAATATACAGAGTAGTAGTTATTTGGGTACTGCAACTGGGACAGAACGTAACTCTGGTCTTTCTTTTATTGCAAATAAAATAATAATTAGATCTGCATTACTGTGTGACCGACGCCATATTTCTGACACTGCGTCCTGGTGGGCATTCATTCTTTTTATTAAAATGTTAAAGATGTTTTTCCTTTTTTTTAAATAAATAAATAAATAAATAAATACAGATAAAACTAAACACAGTTGCGATGATTTTTTTTTTTTTTTTTTTTTTTAAGAAGTATTAAACAATTTCCAGCCTTTGGCTTTTCTCTATATTTTTTTCGACTACGGGTTTCACTTAAATCTAAGAATTAATTCTAACGGGATTTTTATTCTTATCCTTTTTTTAATGCAGCGCTGATGTCCTGGGTTCCATTGTTCTGCTGGTTTTCCGACTATCCCTTTTCTACCCATTGCTGATTAAAAAGGTACTTAAATCGGTAGAACATACGATAAATTATGCTCTATATTAGTACGGTTACAAGCAGTATGAATAAAATTCGGTACTACAATCCGCCATGTTGATATTGTCACATGACAACAGCGTAAATTTAAAGATTTAAAGAAAAAAATGATCTTGGATGGTAATAAACGATTGGAAATGAACCCCAGGAAACAATAATTTTTTTTTCTTTATCTACTTTAAACTTTTTTTTCAGAATCCAATTGAAAACAGCGGCTCATCCGCAGCAAACTTTCGCTTACGGTTTGCACTGATGCATTCATTTAGAAAAAAATCTATTGTTGTAAACAGTCAAAAATAAAAGGTCTGACTAATGAACACGGGTTTCTTTAATACTAAACTGTGTATTAATGTACAGTTCTTTATCAATAAACCGTAACAATCAATCAAACGTACACATTTCCCCTTAACTCGGTGGTTCCCGGGGAGGTAACGAAAAGGGACGCGGAAAAGTTAGCACAAAAACATCCTTTTTATAAGAAGGCACAGAAACATCAAGAGAAAAACAGGCGATATATGAGCCGAAAATATACGGGACATCATGCCGCACCTGCTGGCAGTGTTCAGTACGAATGTTTCACTCTCCCTCCAGCCGTCGTCACTCTGCCCGCCGTGCTATAATTGGTAAATTGCGTTGAGTTTCCTACAGTCCGTACGAATGCTTTAATCGTGTTTAATTAGGCGCTGTATCTGACCCTGCGTTCTGACCCTGACTTTCGCAGATAAATGTGAACCTTCAACTTTAATGTGAACCTTCAATTGCTTGAACGGATTTGACTCCTGGTTAAAAATTTGACTCCTGCTGACGATCCGCCATGTGACGTCACCGTCCCTACTTGCATTACATCACAAATCAGCAGCGGGAGTCAAATTTTAATTATCATGTGGGATATTTATTAAGTAAATAAAATTATTTTTTACATACTTGAAATAAATATGTAATAAAAATAAATACTTAATCAAAACGACAGTTGGGGGTCCGGTGCCACGGTAGGCAGGTGACATAACCGGTTTTGCGACATAACACTGGGATGATGTTTATGCTGATGTTTTACCATCTACTACACAATAATATATGTTTTTTTCCTTCTTTCTAGTGCACAATGAACGGTTCGGTCAGTAACACCACCCTCTCACAACCTCTGCTTTATTTTAACACCACCATCCTGAACATTACGTCTTATTCGAACACCAGCTTTCTGGCCGTCACTAATGCCACGACGTCAGCTACGTCGACCGTCACTCAGCCGCGCCCGCAGACCAATGCTACGTTCACGACCCTCACGACTTTAACCACGACCCCCGCAGAAACGCAGGCGTCCTTTGATGTACCCTACATGGTGGCGGAACTGGTCATCGCCTTCCTGTCCACTGTGGGCAACCTGCTGGTGTGTTTCGCTGTGGGGTTTAACCGGAAGCTGCATACGGTCACTAATTACTTCCTGGTGTCGCTTGCGGTGGCAGACGTGTGCGTGGGGGCGCTGGCTATCCCCTGCGCCATCATGACCGGTCTGGGAATCCCGCGCCACAACCTGTACCTGTGCCTGCTTATGCTGTCGGTGCTCATCATGCTGACTCAGAGCTCCATCTTCAGCCTGCTAGCCGTGGCGGTGGAGCGCTACATCGCCATCTTTATGCCCTTCCGCTACCACAGTACCATGACGCCGCGCAACGCGCTGCTCGTCATCCTGATCACGTGGGTACTGGCGTTCCTCATCGGCCTGGTTCCGTTAATGGGCTGGCACAAGACTCCGCCCGCGGACGGCTTCTGCTTCTTCGTTAACGTGATAGAGATGACCTACATGGTGTACTTCAACTTCTTCGCCTGCGTCCTGACTCCGCTCATCGTCATGTTTCTAATCTACGCGCAGATCTTCATCACGGTAAAGCACCAGATGCGACGGATCGCGGCGGACCGCGGACCGCAATCCAACAGTGAGGGAACCACCAACATCAAAAAGGAAATGAAGACGGCCACGTCGCTCTTCCTCGTGCTCTTCCTCTTCACCGTCTGCTGGATCCCACTGCACATCATTAACTGCTTTCTGCTGCTGTGCCCTTCCTGCTACGTTCCCCTGCCCCTCCTGCTCACCGCCATCATCCTCTCGCACGCCAACTCGGCAGTCAACCCTTTTCTCTACGCCTACAAGATGAAGTCATTCAGGGAGGCATTCAAAGGTATCTTCCTGTGCTGCAAAAAGGGCGCAGAGAAAGCGGACCACCATGACGACGGACGCGTAGCCACCGTTCACAAATCCTAAACATGTCGCCTGAAGTGTTTAGTGAACGACTGAAGGGCGTTTACATCAAACACATCATCGATTAAAGCTTCAATAAAGTCATATCTAGTTTTCTAAAATCGTGGAATCCGTGTGTGTTTCTATTAATATGATTTAATTATATTTTTATTTAATTTTATTTTCTAGCTCAATAGAATAATTTACATCACTGAGCTTCTAGACACACGAGTCAGGATGACAATATATCGAAATGCTTTAATTAGGGGTGTGACGAGATGTCCTGGCACGAGATCTCACAAGAGCCTGAGTGATGACTGTCTTGAGCTTTAAAGCGTAATAATAGAAGACGCTTCCGCCCCCGTTTGTGTGACATTTCGATTCGCCGGTGGACAAAGACGCGAACACGACACAAAAGCAGCCAGAAAACAGCCGCGTCTTGTTTTTTATTTATATTATTTTATATTTATAAATTTATTTATATTTCTAATTACCTGCCTGTCAGTTGATTTTTTTTTTTACGTGTCCACATGTTTATCACCGCTTATAATTGACTCAAATTAAAGTTTAATTTGATAAAAAACTTAATATCAAACCACACCCACATTTTTTTATTGTGTCTAAAAATCTTGTCTCGTCTCATCTCGTGTGAGCCCAGTCTCTTGTCTCGTAGGATAAGTGTCTCGTCACGTCCCTAGCTTTAATTTTTATTCTTTATATTTAACAACCATTAAAGGATTCGGTTTTATTAGTCATGACTTTGAGCTTCAGTAGAAAAAGAGAAAAGAAAAAAGGGACGTAAAGGGAAGTGGTAGCTCCGGTGGTCACGGTGTTGGACTGCAGATCACAAGATCATGGGTTCAATTCCCACCACTACCAAGCTTAAACTGCTGGGCCCCTGAGAAAGGCCCTTAACCCTTAACAGCTCAGTTGGATAAATCAATGAGATCATTTTATCCAGATTTTCACTCTGAATAAAGACGTCTGGCAAATTCCAGAAACGCAAGTGGGAAAAAAAATATTTATAAATATAAAAATAAATAAAATGTACGTATTTTTATAGGTGTGAAGCAGAGCAATGTGACGGAACAGCTGAAGATAATAATTAATAATAAATATTAATAATAATATTAATAATAATAAATAATTCCAAGTCTGTCAGTGAAAAATTTATTTTATCACATAAAATAAATATATAAAAAAATTTTTTTAATAAAATGATGCAGGTTTTTTCCCCACCGTAACACACACACACACACACACGCCTGCAAAAATGAAATTCTTATTCTCTATTTTTTAAACTATATTGATCATTTATTCTTTATTAACTACATATAATACATCCATTATCTACAAACTAGACTTCGAATCTCCTCCTTTCGGCTGTTCCCTTTTAGGGGACGCCACAGCGAATCATCTGTCTCCCCCTTATAACCCTATTCTCTACACATCCTCTTCAAAAAAAAAAAACTCACACACACTAACTTCATGTCCTCGTTTATCTCATCCATATACCTCCTCTCTGGTCTTCCTCTTTACCTTCTGCCTGGTAGCTTCATTTCTAACATCCTCCTACCAATATATTCACTGTCCCTCCTCTGGACATGTCCAAACCACCTCAATCTGTGCTTCCCTGACTTTCTAACCAAAACCTATTGAACTCCTGTCCGACCTTGTCCCTCCCAAAGAAAACCTCAACATCCTCAGCTCTGCCACCTGTTTAGACTTTAAATGTGATAAATAAATAGATAGATAGATATAATATAGATAGATAATATAGATAGATAGTAATAAATCGATAGATAGATAGATAGATAAATGATAGATAGATAGGACAGATAGATAAGATAATAGATAGATAGATAGATAGATAGATAGATAGATAGATAGATAGATAGATAGTCAGGCAGATAGATAGATAGATAGATAGATAGATAGATAGATAGATAGATAGATAGATAGATAGATAGATAGATAGATAGATAGATAGATAGATAGATAGATAGATAGATAGATAGATAGATAAGTAAATAAATAGATAGAAGATATATAAGTAGATAGATAGATAGATAGATAGATAGTAGATAGATGATAGATAATAGATAAGATAGATAGATAGATCGATAGATAAGTAATGAATAGATAAGAATTGATTGTCTAGTAATAGAATTGATAGCAAACATATTGTAGGAAGTAAAATTGACGCAAGGTGGGAAAAAAATAATAAATAAATAGTGAGACGCAATCGAGTTAATTGTCCATAATTTTACTCTGAATCTAATGGGTGTAACGAGGACACTTATATTTCTAAAAGGAGTAACGTTTGTTATCCAATATTTAAATGATATTGAAAATTGTATTTATTCCATGTATATAAAGACAAGACAATGTGTGTGTGTGTGTGGTGTGTGTGTGTGTGTGTGTGCGTGTGAGAGAGAGAGAGACTCACCCCTCAGCCTTGACAGTCGGGAGTCTCTTCTTCAGCTGGTCCTGGTCCTCGGCACGCAGGGCGGCGAACCCTTTGAGTTGTGGCGCGCTGTACTCGGGTTTAAACAGCAGCTCCTCGCGCTGGCTCACAAAGCAGCCCGTGTGGTACCAGCGGTCGATCAGACCCAACTGAGGCTTTTCCGGGTCCACAGATTTCTTCGAGATGCGGATTTGGTCCTGGAACGAAGGGAACACGGAGGTCAGCGGCAGAAATTACATTCGCTTATAAACATGAGAAAAACGCAGAACAGTAATGAAGGCACTTCTTTAAAGTAGCTAAAGGGGCGGAGCCAAAAAACACCTATTTATTTTACAGACTTTTGTAACTTTTCATTATTGTTCCGTCTCTTATCAGAAAAAAAAAAAAAGAATCGCTTGAAGAGGTCAGCGCCCCCTGGAGCAGGAAGGGTTAAGGGTCTTGCTCAAGGACCCAACAGTGGCAGACTGGTGGTGGTGGAGGGGCTTGAACCCAGGAATAACTCAGCACCTGAACCATTTGAGCCACCACCTGCCCCATGACGTATCCTGTCTGCATGCACACGCACACACGAGGTACGGAAATAAACAGGCAGGTTTGGAAAACGAACATTTTGATTGGCCGAAGTTTTTTTTTGGTCCAACGTCTTCCACAGTATATAGAAATACATATAATTACATTTAGACCAATTCATTTAATTGCTATCGATATGCGGAAAGATTTTAGTGGCTTAAGACGCCAGCACCAACATGCGCAGTTGTGCTCCGGCGACCCAGGTTCGATTCCGGCTCGGGTTCTTTACTTTCCGGTCCCACCCCTCTCTCTTTCTCTTTATCTATCCCCCCCTCTATCTATCTATCCTATCTATCTATCTCTCTCTATCTCTCTTTCTATATATATATTCTCCTCTCTCTTTCTCTCTCTATACTCCTCTCTCTCTCGCTCTCCTCTCTCTCATCTATATATATCTCCTATACTAGATATATATATATATATTATATATCTCTATATCATATATATATATATATATATATATATATATAATATATATATATATATATATAGTAGTAGTATGATATATAATATATACATATATTATATATATATATATATATATATATATGTATATACCTATATTTAATATATATATACATCTATATATCTCTCTCTCTATTATATATTATACATATACATATATATACACATATAGATACTATATATCTATATATATATATATATATATATTGATATATATATATATATATATATATATATATATATCTCTCTCTATCTCTCTCTCTATATATATCCTCTCTCTCTCTATATCTCTCTCTCTATATATATCCTCTCTCTCTCTCTCTCTCTCTCTTTCTATATATCCTCTCTCTCTTTCTCTCTCTATATATCTATATATCTCCTCTCTCTCTCTCTCTCTCTCCTCCCCCTCCCCTCGCTCCTCCTCTCTTATCCCATATATATCTCTCTCTCTCTCATCTCCATATATCTATATATATCCTCTCTCTCTCTCTCTCTATCTATATATTCCTCTCTCTTTCTATCCTACCTCTCTCTCTCTCTATATAGTCTCCGCATCTCTCTCTATATATAATATCTCCGCTCTCTCTATATATTCCCTCTTTCTATATATCTATATATCCTCTCTCTTCTTATCCTCTATTCTATATATATCTCTCTCTATATATATATATATATATATATATATCTCTCCTCTCTCCTCTCTCTCTTCTTTCTATTCCGCTTCTCCTCTTTCTATCTACCTCTTTCTACCCCATTTTATCTTTGATTAATAAAAGCAAAAAAACCCTTTTAACAAGCAGAGAAAGAAATTTTACCAAATCAGCTACTTTAATAGGCAAACACAAAGTTCCAGCTGTTTACTGATGGACAGAATGTTTAATAATTAATAATTGATTATTGATCAGTGATTAATCCTGCCCATCCCTGGGTAAGAGTCTGGCATCAGTCAGCATTCGGTCGCACGATTTATACTATATAACCGCACAGTTTAAGACGCTGCAGTGACGTCAGAAATGCTGCATCACAGTCAGAAATAAAGAGTAAATAAAGGCAGACGTTTGTTCGGTACCTTTTCTATTTTCTGATCACAGCCTTTGCAGGTGCTCCTGTTGGATTTGGCGTATTCCACTGCAAAGTCGTTCAGAGACTTCTCTCCTTTAGCCGCTCCTTTACGACCCGCTTTACCTGACAGAACACGAGCAATTACAACAAACTCATGGATCGGAAAATACAGACATCTGAAAGGGTTAAAGGCAGGAGGGGGACACCCTGGACAGGTCACCAGTCCATCACAGGGCCACACACACTCGCTCCTATGGGCAATTTAAAATCGCCAATCAATCTAACATACATGTTTTTGGACTGTGGGAGGAAACCGGAGAACCCGGAGGAAAGGAAACCCACACAAGCACAGGGAGAACATGCAAACTCCACACAGAAAGACCCCTGCTGGGGAATCAAACCCAGAACCTTCTTGCTGTGAGGCAACAGTGCTAAACACTAAGCCACCGTGCTAAATGTTTTACTCATATCATATCTATCAGCAAGAAAATAATCAAATAGTAAAAACAGGAAGGAAACATTTATGTAGGAAATTTAAGCCAAAAAGTGAACGAGTGATTTTATTTTGTTGAATTAAAAGAAACGTCTGTTTGTCTCATCTATTATTTTATACATCTCTAGTAAAGTGATGTTCATTCGTCTGTATAATCAGACAATAATAAACTCAACTAACATCAGGAGGCAAAATACAATAAATACATTTAAAATGACCAAATCGTCACTTTGGAACATGTGATTTTCTGATCCGCCCCCCCGTTAACGATGTGGCCCTCACAGAAAAAAGTTTAGTGACCCCTGAATTTACCCTTACATTCCAGGATCAACCATGCAAAACAGATCTGCAAACGAGAAGCTCCTGATCTGCAGGATTTATTGCTTTCCCCTGCTGTCGCCATGTGATTGGCTGATTAGATAGCAGTGTGGATGTTCTAATAAAGTGGACAGCGAATGAATGGACTTTTTTCCTGCTCGTAACTCTTCATGATCTTATTACTAACTTAAAACTCTGGGTTCTTTTTGCGCCTGGTTTTATTGGGGTCAGGCCTCAAAAAAAAAAAAAAAACCTTCACTCACTTTCAACAGATCCTCCGCTTTCGATGGCCGTCTTCACTTTCTCCTGATCCTCCCAGCGCAGATCCGTGAAGCCCGAGATGTCTGCCGTCGACTGCACTGAGGCCCGAAGCCAGAAGCAGGAGAAATGATGCCAGTGTGGCACTTTTCCATCGAACATGGGCGACTGCAAGATACACAAGCGGAAATTAAAGTGCTGATGATGAGTGACTAGCCGCATAATATATTCTGCAAATTGTCCATGTGGACAAAAGTATGTGGACACACGTGTACCAGCACACTCAAAAGTCTAAAGCACACAGTCGTCTAGAACGTCTTTAGATGTTGTTTCATTCCATTCTTCCTTCACAGGAACTAAAAGAATCAACCCCTGTCCCAGCAGGACAATGTCCCTGTGCATAGACCCCCTGATCTCCATGAGGACATGCTGTGTTCTAAATGTTCTGGAGTAGAAAAACTATGTCAAGTACAGAGTCCTGATTCTGACTTAACCCTTAACACTGAACACCTTTGGGATGAACTGGAACCCCAGCTGAACCCCAGACCTCCAAACCTCAACATTAGTGTCTGAATTTGTCCCAATACTTTTGAGGCTGTACACACACACAAACACACATTTTAATACGTATATAAAAGTCCCAGTAATAATAATAATAGTGAGATCAGAGCATTTTTGGTGGAAATATTCCATTATATGTTAGTTAATAGACATCAGTCTTTACTACAGGCAGGGCTGTCACGATGATCAAATCCGCCTGACGATTAATCGTCAAAAATTAATTAATTGTTAACGATTAATTGTCCGTTTTGATGCTTTGATAGTTAATTAATTGTGAAAAAACAATTAAGCATAAAAAAAAAGAAACTCAGCAACATATACATTAATTCATGTTCTCTGCAGTTGCATTATGGGATGTTAACATGAGTTGTGCAGGTGATTGGAGCGTCAGAAAACCCCGGCGCTCCGACTTTCATATCACGATATCATATTACTCTGGTTGAAAGTAGAGTGCTGCAGGTACTACAGCCCTACAACTTATATACAACTTAACAATTAGGGGTTAAGGGCCTTGCTTAGGAGCCCAAGGGAATAAAACCCACAATCTTCCGGATAGCAATCCAACACTTTAACCACTGTGCTACCACTTCGCTAATAAGGGGGTAATAAGGGTTTATTTGTGACATTTTTTTCCTCTCATATTCCAGGTTAGAAGTTTGGGGGTCAGATATGATACAGCGCCCCTGGAGCAGGAAGGGTTAAGGGTCTTGCTCAAGGACCCAAAAGTGGCAGATCTTCCAGGTCGTCCAATCAACATGGCATAAATGCCTTGATCATTTGAGCCAAAGGAAACATTTAGCATGAATTCCAGCGCTAATTCTTATACATTTTTTAATACACCTGAGGAATTTAAGGTTAAGGGCCTTGCTTAGGAGCCCAAGGGAATAAAACCCACAATCTTCCGGATAGCAATCCAACACTTTAACCACTGTGCTACCACTTCGCTAATAAATGGGGTTTATTTGTCACATATCCCAAGTTAGAAGTTTGGGGGTCAGATATGATACAAGCGCCCCTGGAGCAGGAAGGGTTAAGGGTCTTGCTCAAGGACCCAAAAGTGGCAGATCTTCCAGGTCGTCCGACGCCTTGACCATTTGAGCCACCGGAAAACCTTCCACATGAATCCCAGCACTGATTTATTTACATTTACAGCATGTGGCAGACGCCCTCATCCAGAGTGACTTGCATTTATCTCATTTATACAACTGAGCAATCGGGGGTTAAGCCTTGCTCAGAGGCCCAGCAGCGGTGGCTTGGTGGTGCTGGGAATCGAACCCCAGTCTTCCTGGTATTAGTCCAACACCTTAACCACTAAGCCACCTCCCATATAGGTGTTAACCCTAGCGTGTATTGAATGTTTACTGATAAAGTGCATTCCTTTATCCTTATTTATTATCCTATAATAATAATAATAATAATAATACACATTTAATTCATTTTAATGCAATTAATACGAAATAAACTACATGTGCAAAATCTTAATGATTTTAACAGATGCACTATTTTAATAAATGTGTTTCTGGGATGCATGCAAAGGTTTGGGGTGGAAAAGGAGTTGTGGGGTATTTTTTGAAGCAATCCGGAGTCTTTTTAGAGAAAAACCTGTATCTGGTGTGGATTTGTAGTTATACATGCAATTCTTTGAAGATGGAGGAATATTTGGGATGCAAAATGAAAGTTTGTATTGTTAAAGGCTTCTGTAGGCCATTCATTTAAACACAACCTGCATCCTAAAAGCAGGGGAAAACACACTTTAATGATCGAATTAACAACAATACACACATTAAACCTACTACACAAGTTTTAACACACAAATCTCGGCATTCTTGCGCGCGCACACACACACACACACACACACACACACTTTGTTCCTGCTGCTAACTTTAGCTGCAGTTTTCTACCTGCACCATGATGGCCATCCTCAGCGAGTCTTTAGCGATGTTTTCTTTACATTTCTTGCACGAAGCTCGTCCACTTTTAGCATATTCCGCTTTATAAAGCTTGTCGTCCTGCGAATCCGCCATTTTCCTCAACAAAACTACACAATTAAGATCGTTATTAAAGGCTTAATATTAAAGTGCGCAGGCAAACAATCACAAACGAATTCCAGCCCGCGTGCACTGGCGGCAGAATACCAGACCAGACTAATCGAGCCGGCACTAAGCGGCGACCCCATGTTTACAGAGAGAAATACAATCGAGCCCAGAGTTATGGATTTGGCGCCAAATACCCCCATACTGTATATCAAGGTTCTTCTTCTTCTCCTTGCATTTACATTTGCAGCATTTGGCAGACGCCCTTATCCAGAGCGACTTACAATATTCCTTGTTATACAACTGAGCAATTGAGGGTTAAGGGCCTTGCTCAGGGGCCCAATGGTGGTGGCTTGGTCGAGCTGGGAATCAGGTTGGTAATCCAACACCTTAACCATGAGCCACCACTTTCCCTACATTCTCTACATCCTCTTCACTCACACACACTAACTTCATGTCCTCATTTATCTCATCCATAAACCTCCTCTCTGGTCTTCCTCTTTACCTTCTGCCTGGTAGCTTCATCTCTAACATCCTCCTACCGATATATTCACTGTCCCTCCTCTGGACATGTCCAAACCACCACACTTACTTAAATAAGAAAACTTGAAAAATCCACTTACCAAATTTTCTATTCAGTTTGAGGTTCAGAAAAGTGGTGGTCAAATTCCAAACAGAGGCAACCCCCAGACCTTTCAAACAATACGCTAAAAAAATCACATGGTGGCTCTTTTAGTTTGAAATGTGACACCTTCTTTATGCCACCAGTTGTTTAAACATTTACATTTATGGCATTTGGTAGACGCCATTAACCAGAGCGACTTACATCACAATTGAGCAATTGGGGGGTCTTGCTTAGGGGCCCAACACTGGTAGGTTGGTGGTGCCTAAATCTAACCTCTTGGTTCTCCACAGTCTCACAATCTCACAATCTACAAGCCGTCCGAACTTACAACTTTCTGGCCCTCTGAACTCACAACCTGATCATGGGACTTGAACTCACAACCTACCAGCCATCTGAACTAAAAAATTAATGTGTATTTTATCACCAACCATTAAAATATGTGTAGTGTATGTATTAAAAGATTCTTTTAAATGTGATATGATACTGCCATCATGTGGACACATGCGGTAATTAACAATGATGACAATATGGTCCGATAAAATACGGTAATTAAATCATTTCTATGAATTTGTTTATCATCCATCCATCCATCCATCCATCCATCCATTCATTCATTCATTCATTCATCCATCCATCCATTTTTTGTCTATACCTTTTTTTTTCTAATCAGGGCTACAGGGATCTGCTGGAGTCTATCCCAGCTGTCATTGGGTCACCCTGGACAGATCACCAGTCCATCACAGGGCTACATACAGACCTACAACTACACACACACACACACGCGCGCGCTTTGTGCACAGGATAGTTTAAGTGACAGAATTATTAAATGCTATGACACAAAAAATGTCTTAGACAATCTGTTTTTGACCTTGTTGGCACATGTATATATAGGGGTGTGTCCACAAAATTTTGGCCTCTCGCTGCCACTGTTGGGCCCCTGAGCAAGGCCCTTAACCCCAAATTGCTCAGTTGTATAAATGAGATAAATGTCGCTCTGGATAAGGACGTCCGCCAAATGCTGTAAATGTAAAAAAAAAAATTGATTAAAAGAAAGAGCGCATTAATACAAATGTGTCGTTTGCCACATAGCCGGGACTACTTTTAGAGACTTGTTTGTCCTGTTAAGAGACATTTGGACAATAAATGACGCATATAATTTGTATCGTATGCAAACTTTACGTTTATATTGTTAGATATTTTAATAAGTTTGTTATAAAAATAAAGCCAGTTTCAACTTGGCTCTATTTTACTGGCCATGCTGTCCGATTCGATTAAATGTTAATTGGTTTAATGAAGATTAAGTTGATGTTATTTTGGAGTTTTTTTTATTTTCTCCCAAAAAATGATAATTAAGTTTACATCAGGGATAAAAACAACTTTAAAAGTTAGTTTGTTGTGAGTTGGAAGCAGTGGTGTAAAGTCGGGGTGTGTATTGAGAGCAGGGGGCGGTGGTCTCGGGTGGATAACTTTATAACGTTAGTCTTTACCACTGGTGATATGTTTCTGTTCATTTACGTACAAAAATTGTAAAGTTATTTCCCTTTTTATTGTTGTACCAGACGTTAAAATTTGTAATATGTATTAGATAAATTTTTTTTGCATGCAAACATTGTAAATAACTGACAAACCAAAGCACAATCCTTAAACATGCTAGGTTAACTCTTGCTAAGCTAACGAGTTAACTAGCTGGATAGCTACGATATAAGTTTATGGTTTGGATTGCTCTAAATAAGAATTGATATATTTAAATATTTCAAATAAAATATATATTTTTAAACAGTTGGTTGTTTAGTTAAAATACATGGGTAACCAAGTAGCTTGCTAAACCCCTTACTTGCTACATTGTTTATCGCGCTAGCGTGATAGCTAACTAACAAACAATCGTAAATTAAAAATAATTTCGTGAAATTACAGCATCGTTTGTTGTCTAATAATGTCATAATGACGTCTCTGCGGTGTTATTAACAGATTATATTGCGTTATACGGTGTCACAATGACATCTCCGCGGTTGGCCGTTTTTTTAGAGGAAGGCCTGGATGTCAGCCTGGGACTTTCCTGCTGTGAATGAACCGAAGGGAAGCGCACGAACGACGGGCAGAGCCCTTTAGAACAGGCGAAGCAGCGGAGCTCGTGCGGTGGAGTACCAACAATGGCAGGTAAAGTTCACACCTCAGTGTGTGTTTTTCTTTTTCTATTTATTCAGATTTTTTTATGTTGTAAAACTGATTTTGTTGGTTTGTAACCTACTTAAATAAATCAGAAGATTAATTTTCATTTTCTAAAGTAGTTCCCAAATATTAAAAAGCACTATTTCACTAATGATAATTATTATAATAATAAAGGAAAGTGGTGGCTCATGGTTAAAGTGTTGGACTACCAACCTGAAGATTGTGGGATTCCCAGCTCCACCAAGCCACCACTGTTGGGCCCCTGTGCAAGGCCCTTAACCCCCAATTGGTCAGTTGTATAAATGAGATAAATGTGAGTCGCTCTGAATAAGGACGTCTACCACATGCCGTGAACGTGCTTCAAACCCGGTCAAACCAATCGATTTATTAACGTCTGCCGTGGTCAGTTTTTTAGGTGTTTATTGGAGTTGTACAGTATTTTATTACTGATTTTTTTAACTTGCTGAACAAATGAGGTCACCATATATAAACAAAAACAGGTGAAAGTAGTAACTCAGTGATATTTGGGGGGACCCAAAGTCTCAGGACCACCGAGATGTCACTGATGGAAATCCCTGTATCTCACACTTGTGTGAATGAGACACACTGGAAAAGGCTGTCTGTCAAATGCATTAAATGTACATCTCCATCCGTCCAATCATCCAATCTCTTCATCCACCCATCCATCCATCCATCCATCCATCTATCCACTCTCTCCATCACATGAGAACAGTAGTCAAAAAGTTCCCGGAGGATCCGATAGTACACCTACGATGGACATTTTGTTGTCTCATGAGCTCACAGAAGAGACGTCCCGTCATAAGTCACTAATGGCACGTTTACATTCATAAAGTGCAGTGGACGTGTGAGGAGGACGAGGATGAGGAGAAAAAAAGGACCAAGTTTTTAGTTATATAGCATGTTTCGGTTCTACTTCAGTATGCAGGTGTGTGTGTGTGTGTGTGTGTGTGTGTGTGTGTGTGTGTGTGTGTGTGTGTGTGTGTGTGTGTGTGTGTGTGTGCAGTGTCAGGGAGTGGTGGGAACGTGATGTAAACACCTTTAGCAATATCCTTTTTTTTTTAATATATATTAACATTGTAGTTCCGCTCCAAGCAGAATGACGTACGCAGATCGGAATGATGTCAAAGTGGCGACGTAACCGTTCACACTGCGGTCTCGTAGCACAACATTGGACAGGTTTTATAACACAAATGGAAGTAACACAAATCGGAATGAAAAAGGTCCATGCAGTCTGTGCCGTTCAATCAGTCCTAAGGTCCGAGTCGCATCGCATCGGATTTGTTCCACGTTTGCCTGCAGATAGAAACGCCAAGTGCTGGTTGGTATTTGTAGCGACGTGTGTTGTTGTTTGTTAAAGTGAGCAAACCAACATGGACTTACCGAGTGTGTGTTTCTGCAAGACTGAGGATTGTTTGTGTTGTGTGAACTTAAGAAACGTTTTTTCATGGTCTCTGTCTTTTTCTCTTTCTCTGTCTTACTCTCTCCTCTCTCTCTCTCTCTCTCTCTCTCTCTCTCTTCCTCTCTCTCTCTCTCTCTCTCCTTCTCTCTCACTGTCTCTCTCTTTTTCTTCCTCTCTCTCTGTCTGTGTCTCTCTCCTCTCTCTCTCTCTCTCGCTCTCTCTCTCTCTCTCTCTCTCTCTCTCTCTCTTCCTCTCTCTCTGTCTGTCTGTCTGTTCGCTCTCTCTCTCCTCTCTCTCTCTCTCCTCTCTCTCTCTCTCTCTCTCTCTATCTCCTTCCTTCTCTCTCACTGTCTCTCTCTTTTTCTCCTCTCTCTCTGTCTGTCTGTCTGTCTCTCTCTCCTCTCTCTCTTCCTCTCTCTGTCTGTCTGTCTCTCTCTCTTTTTCTCCATCTCCACTCTCTCTGTCTCTCTCTTTCTTCTCTCTCGCTCGCCTTGCTGTCTCTCTCTCGCTCGCTTGCTGTCTCTTCTCTCTCGCTCGCTTGCTGTCTGTCTCTCTCTCTCTCTCTCTCTCTCTCTCTTTCTTCTTCTCTCTGTCTGTCTGTCTCTCTTTTTCTCCATCTCACTCTCTCTGTCTCTCTCGCTTGCTCGCTCTCTGTCTGTCTTCGTCTGTGTGTCTCTTTCCTTTCTCTCTCTCTCTCTCTCTCCCTCTCTCTCCTAATTAATAAACATGTCACTGACACAAGTGTCAGTCGCACGGTGCCCCACCTCTCGCATTGTCTTCTTCAGCTGGGAGAAAAAAGTAACTGAATGGATGAAGGGTTTAAAGCCCCCGTGTGGAATCCGGCGCTGGGACTTTGCTCCTTCTCTGAAGGCTGAGGAAGTTTAAGTTTTTCTGCTCCGTGTTGTTGAAGCGGTCTGTAGCTGTAGCGGATTATAGACTGAGCTGACGTTTGCTTTACGTCCTGCAAAGAAAGTTTGAGCCGTAGATGTCCGGATGTCTCTCGGTCCCTGACTGACACCTGACACTTTTAACAGGTGTGTAAATCTGTTACGTGTGTTAGCTGCCGCGTGATTATTATCGTGTGACCGGTTATTATTATTATTATATTATTGGTGATTAAGCGGGGAAAAAAGAATGCTTGCGCAGACGCCTGCTTTCGAACCCCACACCACACACAGGCTGGTACTGAACTACCGGAGCTGGCTGGATCATCGCCAGGCGCGGGGTAAGGGCCCCTTTATCTGTTTGCTGCTTTGTTCTGTCTTGCTCTCTCTCTCACACACACACACACACACCAACACACACACATATGCACAGAAACACACACAGTTTAGTTATTGAAATAGTTGTTTGTATGTAGATGCTATACCTACATATGGTTAAAAGCTAAATTTAAACCTGACCTTAAACACATTTAATCTGGAGGAAAAGAGTTTGACTTTTAATAAGTTAAACATTTTCTTAAAATGTAACAAATTAATTATAAAAACTTAAGTTTTTTTTGGAGTTTATCCATTAAAAAATTTGAAAAAGATAATTAGCGATATTACCTTTATTTTCCCAAACCGAAAACCTTTTCTAGCTTTACTAAGATTAAGTGGTGTAGCGCAGTGGTTAAAGTGTTGGGACACCAAATTGGAGATCGGGGTTGGATTCCCAGTGCCACCAAGTTAGCACTGCTGGGCCCCTGAGCAAGGCCCTCAACGCCCTAATTGCTTTAGTTGTATAAAGGAGATAAATGTAAGTTGCTCTAGATAAGGACGTCTGCCAAATGCTATCAATGTAAATTTTAATATCCTAAAGGGGTCATGAACCAACAAATCAGCATTGCTTTGATCTTTAGCCATGTATGAGGTCGTTGGGCTATAAAAACATCCTGTAGGTTTTAGAACTCAAAACTTTGTTGTTAGTCTAAACTCAGCATATGTTCAAGTCGGTTAAAACGACAGGTTTTGGAATGCTCTACTCTATGATGTAATAGCGTGGACGTAATAAGCCCCGCCTCCGCAGAAGATTGATGCCTGCTTCGACATCACTGTCTGTTTAGCCCCGCCCACCGAGACGCACACGCACATGATGAGTAAATGACGAGATGACGCCACACTCTGCACACACACAGTGTTCTATCACCTTCCGTTAGATCCCAACATCAGGAAACAGTGGATTAGTTTTATTTTTCAGGGAAGTTTCAGTTCCAGAGCCTCAGTAAAAGCTCGGTCATTTGTTCGCATCAAATAATGTCCAATTTATCGCTGGATTTTCTGAAAGACTGAAGTTAAAAGGACGCTGTGACGAGTCTGACCACTAAATCAGGATCCGATTGTAATGTTGCATCAGGCATGCTTGAGGAACTGGTTTTATTAATGTTTGGTGATCATTGTTGCTGTGTGTAAAGAATGTTTAGCCAATCATATCAGTGGGTTTCTACTTCTGAGTCAACAGTCCGCCATGTCCATTCCGACATGAGGTAGTTTATCACCCCTTCAATCATTTTTTCAACTCTAAAAACTTCTGTGTGATTTCAAGCCTCTTTCTTTTGTATCCGGTTTGTGTATCTTCGGTATTCAATCCAGAATGTTTGTGCAGGTCTTAGTCGCGGTACTGGATTCATGCTGTTTGATCAAAGTGATCAGGTCTCAGGTGTGTACAGTCTCAGGTGTGTACAGACAGAACCTCAAGATCAGTAACAATCTGAAAAAAAACTTGATGTTTCATGCACCAGTTCCAGAAGCTTTATCGTCATTTTAACCGTATATAGCAGACGCAGTACACGGTGAAATAATACAACGTTTCTCCAGGACCCCCTGGTGCTACACAAAACAACACAACAATTACACAAAACACCAAACAACAAAGAGCCACTGAACAGAACAACACAGAGCTAAAGACTAAGCGTAGGTTGCTGCATGATTATTATACTTAAAAAGCGTCTGGTGGTCCAATGTCTCTGGTGTCCATGTGCCGTTCTAGGTTGGGCTAAAAACATAAATAGCACCGTTTTGGATCCGGGGTGGCCCCTGCGTGCTACTGCCGCGCCGCCATCTTGGATAATATTTACCTTTTGATTTCTAACACTGAGAAAGAAACTTACATATTTAGAATGAATTATTTTTTATTTGTGATAAAATATAAGCTGCTTTTTATTTCGGTGTAATGAAGGTCTATTGGAAGAATAAGTCGCACCGAACTTTTCTCTTAAAATAACTCGAGGACATTGTTTCGTCTTAAAATGTGCAGCGGTTATGTGTTGTTTATAGCTTAAAAACATTGTTCATTTTTTTCCTTAAATTCTGATGAGAAATTTACCTTATTTACAGTTTTCTTATTCAAAATGTTTGATTTCGAGCTACCAAATGCTGTAAAATTGTTGTGAGTCCTGGTTCTCAGAAATAGTGTGTGTGTGTGTGTGTGTGTGTGTGTGTGGTGGTGGTGGTGGTGGGAGGAGGATGGGAGATGAGTGGCAGTAGAAAACCCGCAGAATTATAAACGATGCCGTTTCCTGTGAGAGAAACCGAGACGGAGGCAGGAATAGCGCTGAAAGTGGGAGGGGCTTCTGTTTCTCTAACCCGCCCCCTCTGGCTTCAACCCCCTAAGAGCTGATTGGTGAATAGAGGGTGTGTGCAGCCGTGTGGATATCAGCGAGGTGTTTTTTTTTTTTTTTTCCAGCACCTGGGAGCACAGTCAGGGAAAGCCAAGGTCATCATGCCTCGCTCATCAGTCCCCTGCACACGTATCTGAGTGTGTGAGCGTGTGAGTCTGTTTGTGTGTGTTGACAGAAAAGCCGTGCGCGTGTGCGTGCGTGTGCGTGCGTGTGTGTGTGTGAGCATCGCTGTAGCTGCAGGCTAGGACAAGAAAAGAGCATCCTTACGGTCTTCTCTGTCCATGTACGGTAAGCACTGCAGTTCTCTATCCGCTGTGTGTGTATGTATGTGTGTGTGTGTCTTTGTGGTTGATTGTGAAGGATTTAACTCATTTTAGCAAACACAAGGTCATCTCTTGTCCGCACAAGATTTTGCGCCGTCGTCCTTCACACACGGGCAGCGCGCCGTTCTCCCCCCTGAGGAAGCTGCATTGTGCCGGTGTGGATGAGCAGCTCTGAGACGGAGCTCAGTTGAAATTTCTCCGAGGCGGCAGTTCACTCTTTACACTCGCTGAGGAACTCTGCTCCCGGCGACGGGATTGGTTACGCTTGGGGCTGACGCACAGCACCGTCCGCGGAGTCGGGATCGATTCCGCCGAGCCTCAGCCGGGTTTCAGCACTTTCGCTGACTCCGCAGGCTCATCAGGTCACGCTGCCAGAGGCGCGATGTTATGATACACAACCGGTTCGAACGCAGATGCGGCAGGATTGGCAGCACGTCCTGACGTCCCTCTGTGATATCGAGGGTTCTGTAAAACCCTGAACGAATCCATGTCACGATTGTCTGAAACTGCATTTCACACGGCACAACATTTGCCAGAAAAAATTCAAAAAAATATTTTATTTCCACATTTTTATACATTTCTAGCCGTTTCACATAGGCACCCTTAGCTCAGTAGTTACGTGTGTTGGACTGCAGACCAGAAGCTTGTGGGTTTTCCCATCACCACCAAGCTGCCACTTTTGGGCCCCTGTGCAAGACCCTTAACATAAACCTGCTCAGATGAATAAGATGTAAATCGCTCTATATAAGGACGTCTGCCAAATGCCAGAAATGTAAAATAAAAATACAATTTTGTGCATTTTAATATTAAAAGTATGTATGATGATGCGTTTTAGGGTTTTTGGTGAAATTACTAGTTTTTTTAAAGGAATAGAATATTTAAGCAGGTATTTTCTCTATAATTTTATTTTTAGGGTTCTATAGTGAGCGTCAGAATAAGAACAAGAACATACATAAAAACCACACATTTAAACATAAACATTTGATTCCCGAGCAGTCAGCAAGATTTCTGGCTCCCAGGTAACAAGCGGAGATTAGGAACACTCTCTTAAAGGTACTCTCTTGAAGGGGGTGCTTCTAATCTCAGCGCGTTACGTGTATAAAACACCTGACAGAAGCAGATTCCAAACTCTGCACCATGGAGTTTAAGGATGTCAGGAACAAGATTGTGGACCTACACAAGATTGGATTGGACTACAAGACCATCGCCAAGCAGTTTGGTGAGGAAGTGACAACAGTTGGTGTGATCATTTACAAATGGAGGAAACAAAATAACTGTCAATCTCTCTTGGTGAGGGAGGCAAGATCTCACCTCGTGGAGTTTCATGGGAGGATCTTGTCAATGATCTCAAGGCAGCTTGGACCACTGTCACCAAAAAAATCAATTGGTAACGCACGATGCCTTGTTAAGGTCCCAATGCTTAACAAAGCACATGTACAGACCCGTCTGAAGTTTGCCAATGAACATCCGAATGATACAGCGGAGAACCGGGTGAAGGTGTTTGAAAATGACTCCCAAGAACACCATCCGGGGCTTTGGAGGTGTTTTGCTGCTAAGAGTACAGGACAGCTTTACAGCATCAAAGGGACAATAAACGGAAACTTGTACCATCAAATCCTGGGTGAGAACCTCCGTCCCTTAACTTGGTCATGGACATGTATTTCAGCATGACAATGACCGAAAAATTGAAATACTCTGATTGGTGAATTTTACATTTTACCAGCTTTAAAGATCCAATGATATCATTTCGGTTGCTGATTTTAACAATTAATCAGTTTACCATCTATATCCCCCAAAATTAGTCTTACATTTATGGCTCTTGGCAGACATTTATCACTTTATCAACTGAGGGTTAAGGGTCTTGCTCAGGGGTCCAACAGTGGCAGCTTGGTGGTGCTGGGAATCGAACCCACAATCTTCCAATTAGCAATCCAACACCTTAACCACTGCGCCACCACGTCCCACTTAAGCCAAATCTCAACCATCAATCAATCAATCACTATCTGCCCCTCCTCCTCATGCAGCATCAGATCTCGTCTGTCAGTCTCGGACAGTTAGACCAGGTTTAGTGACCCGGACCTTGATCACATTGAGGTAATAACAGTAACTCTGCTTCGTTACTTCAGCCGGATGCTGATTACGTTTCCGTAACGGCGTCACACAGTGTGGTTTCTTTTTCTCCTCCTACGAGGATTGTTTTGGTTCAGGATTGTTGTTTTTTACGGAGTGCTGTAATTAAATAATAAATTCATAGCGTGAGTTTGTGTAGTTGTTATTGATTCTTCTCCCCCCCCCCCCCCGATGTTATTAAAGAACCTGCTGCTGTTGCTCATCTCAAATGATTCAGGATGTCTCTTATGTAACAGCGCTAAAGGGGCATTAATATAAACACCCCATCCCACCCCCCACCCTCCCGCTCTCCTAATGTGACCCAATCACACTAATGCATCTGGATTGCGAATCCCAACTGCGGTTTTTTTGAGGCGTAGATGTGCGCGTATAATTTTTATTTTTTTTATAGAACAACCGAGCGAGTGCAGGAAAAGACTCTTTGGGGAAAGACTCTGCATAGAGAGCTTATTAGCACGACAGAGTAAAACACCAACGTCGTCTCAGTCGAAGTGCGACGCAGAATAAGACAGAGGTGTTAATGTAGGACAGCAGGTGAGCGAGTGGGAGGTTATCAAAAAAAACACTCGGATTCTCACCGAACTCGAGTTCCAACACTCCATAATCGCGCTCCTGTATCAGACTCCAGCACATGAGTTAGTCACCCAGAGCTTCTGGAAGATGTTTCTATCACTGAAATACTGTAAAGATCTCTGAGAGACACTGTCCTTCCTGAACAACTCAGTGTTTTTCATCTTTTCATTTATCCATCTGTCCACTCACTCAATCTCTCATCTATCTACTTTTCCTACTATCTACCCACCTGCCTATCTTTCCATATAGATAGATAGATAGATAGATAGATAGATGGATAGATGGATAGATAGAACTTTGTCATTGCAAGGTACAAATACATAGCAACGAAATTTATCCAGCTACCCTTCCATTTATCCATTAGGCCAGTTATCTGTTTATCCACTTGTCCATCCATCCATCCATCCACCCACCCATCCATCCATCTATTTATCTTAACTTAACCATCATTTCTTTTACATCCATCTATCTATCCAACCAACCACCCACCCATCATTTATTTTTAATATCCATCCATCCATCCATCATATATTTTTAATATCCATGCATCATATTTTTAATATTTATCCATCCATCCATCCACTTTTCCTTGTAACTTGCCAGTCTATTTTTCCATTTATCCAGCTATCCTTCTATTTATCTATTAGCCTAGTTATCTATTTGTTTATCCACTTGTCCATCCATCCATCATAGATTTTTTTTATCTATCTGTCGATCTATCGATCTTAACTTGTTCATCATTTATTTTTCAATCCATCCATCCATTTATTCATCTATTAGACCAGCTATCTGTTTATCCACTTGCCCATCCATCCATCCACTTCCCCACCTGCCCATCCTCTCCATCCATTTATTTGTCCATCCTTTTTATCTGTTGTTCTGCCTTAGGAAAATAAGTGCTGTCACAAATCTGAAGTGAATATTTTTCAGCTTGATACCAGCAGGGTTTTATTTTTTAAACCACAGCAGTAACTAGATCATTCTAGACTTCTCTCTCTGTTCTTAACTCCTGCCCCCTCTGGCTTTTTGTTTTAGGTTATACCCAACAATCAGCGCTGGGGTAAACTGAAAATCAAATTACACCCGACACCGAACCGACGCAGGCGATAAAAGCTGTCACAGCTGATTGATTTTATTGGCACACGTCCACAGGGGTTATCGCTCCAAACGCTAAAAGCATCGTCAGTGTTGGAAATCAGTTCCTGCACTGTAAGCTAAATGATCTCCAAAGATGTGTCAGGGTTTTATAGCTCAGGGTAAAACACACACACACACGCAGACACACACACACATATGTTTCAGTAAAACTGCTGGAGAAGGTCTGTAGTAATTCCAGTCAGTTATAAGTCACAGATATAAGAGTGTGTTGGGGACGAACACGCCGTTGACACATTGACTGCATTTACATGCTCATAATTAATGGCTCCTTTACAAAAATTAAAGTAAGGATTTATTCACATTATGATGTCAAAAGCAAAGCGCTTCACTCCGGTTTATATGCAATTTGTATAATTTGTATTATTTGCTAAGAATTGTGGCGTCGCATGAAATTCGGTGAAAGCATTTAAGGTTGAGGCGTTTACCTGCCGGTGTGTTTCTATTAAAATCGGCTGTGATTAGAAGCCTAATCGCGTTATTTGCCTTTTGAATGTGTATTGCGTTTGCATGTGGTTAAGTTTAATCGCAATATTCCTACAATCTTATTTTAATCGCATTAACACACACTGAGGGTGCGTATAAACACACTGATTGACCTACCAGATATTACAAAGGTGCATGAGAGCATTTATATTTTCTAACTGCTATAAACAGTGCTGAACCCGTCATTGAAAAGCCCCGCCCCCAAAAGAAGATGCAGATGTGTAACGCTAATGTTTCCTATTTGGCAACGAATAAAGATGCAAGAACACGCAAAGTATTTTTTTCACCAAAGCGAAGACAATCAGTTTTACACCGCACGCAATGCAATTAACTTCCTCTTGCATTTGTATTGCTTTAAAACACCTAAAAAACTTGCAACATGGTTCAGATTTCTTTTGGAAAAGCTTTTTGCAAAATCAGGAATTTTAACCCACTACAATCACGAAGAGCCCGGAATCCTGCGGAGACTGAAAAATTATTATTAACATCGTGGCTCCGTCCAAAAATCTCATACTACTTAAGTATGCACTTTTTGACCATTAAAAAAAAAAAAAGGGATGTTGTCTATAGTATGAATACAGGTGGTATAAATGAAATTCGGGCGTACCACATCCACCATTTTACTATTGTCACATGACAAACTACGTCACAGCAGCTTGGATTTAAAGCTGGATAATCTTTATCCTAAATGTGTAACAAGAAAGTAGTGCAAACTGCCTAAAGCACTTAAAAGGTGTTGCGTCGCTGCTTTCCACCACTTTCACATATGACGCGTCGTGTCTCCCGCGGGCTCATGGGATAATAAAGTGTCGGACGGGAGTAGTAGATCAGTCGGAAACTTAACGTAATTCGCATACTGAGGATTTTGCCATACTACTCGTCTTACGTACTCCGTTTCACCTACTATATAGTGCGGACGTATGTGATTTCAGACAGAGCTCGCAACTATACTATAAGTGTATGTCATGGTTGCTCACTGCTTAAGGTTCCTGGCCTCACTAAGCTGCTTCTGCTGGGCTCCTGAGCAAGGCCCTTAACCCTCAGCATCTCAAATTGGATACAAATGAGATAGACATACATTTCTCTAATAAGAGCTCCAAAATAGCAGAATATGTAAATCCTTAACGTCTGTAGCAGCCATATTTCCAATCCTTCAGACTGTGGTTTTCATGTCATTAGCTCCTCATATGAGAGCCGGGGAAAAATCCACTACGCTTTTAATTAATATTGGGGAAGTGGGCTCACGGTTAAGGTGTTGGATGGCCAACCTGAAGACCTGTGGGTTCGATTCCCAGCTCCACCAAGCCACCACTGCTGGGCTCCTGAGCAAGGCCCTTAACCCCTAATTGCTCAGGTTGTATAAAAGAGATAAATGTAAGTCGCTCTGATAAGAACGTCTGCCACATGCTGTAAATGTGAACACTGAGATATGAGGAATCCCTAATATTCTCCTCTTCACTGTGTCTGATCACTACATGGACTGTTAAACAGCAGAATTCTGGTGTAAACCTGGGTTCTAGACCCGTCCGAAATATCCAACTGCTGAAGCAAGCAATCCTTTTCATCGCTCTGTGTTGTTAAAAAATATTGGCACCCCCATGAAGCGGTCGATTGCCTTTGAAACCAAGGCGACCCTGTAACTACTACAAGTTAAAGAGATAAGCGTTTTAACGCCCTCAAAAAATGTCCCAAAGACAATAAATTTTTATTATTCTACTGTCTATCAGATGATTATATAACGAGTTCTGACTTCTTCAAGCGGTTACCGCTAAAACGAAGCTAAACTCTGATTCTCTCTTTCTCTCCCTTTTTGCACTCGTCTCTTTTTAGTTCCTCTTCCATCATCCCATTCCATCATTTTCTCTCTGCAGGTGGTTTGATGTAGCACAACACCCACAGATACACAGCTATCCAGAATCTGTCCTTGTTATCCGCCAGATTGGAGACGAACACACAGGAGTGTATTAGTCATAGGACGCCCCTGTGCCCAGCAACTTAACACTCCTTTCTCACTATTTCTCTCTCTTTTCTCTTTATAAATTGTGTTTTTGTTGAATTAAATGATTTTAGTAAAGTTTAATTGACTGAGGTGAGGAGATCCGCTGCTGATGTAGCAGGCGATATTTTTATGTGACCTCTTTGTGTTCAGTGGTGAACCGTGTGGTCTGATCCAGAGTCAGTGCATTAAATTCTCTTGTAAATAAAACAAATACTTCGATTTACACAGTTTCCACCCATCCATCTATGTTACTACCGATTCATTTATCTGCCCATCCACAATCTTATTCACTTATATATTTATCCATCCATCCATCTATTAACTTATCTATCCATCCATTCATCCATACATCTATCCAGATATGACCTTATCGGCTATTTCTATCCAGCATTTTATTTATCCATCTATTAACTCAGCTATTAACTCATCCATCCATCTATACAACCATCCAGCTATTAACTCAATCCACAGTTTTGTTTACTTAATCTTCCAATAATGGTTTCTGTCTATCCATCCATCCATCCATCCATCTATTTAATCAGCGATTCCTCTTTTTCCCAACTTATTCATCATTTTTATCCTTATCCACACCCACTTGTTCGATTGCTCAACTATCCATACAATTACTAATCTATCCATCCATCCACCCATACTTTTATCACACTTATTTATCATTCCTTCTCTCCATCCATCACAAACTCCTGTATATGTTTTATCCCTTTACCAGATATGTGATTTATCTATCTATTCACCAGCCTGTTTATTTTACTGTACACTATACAACTTGTGCATCTATTTTTCAATTCATTTATCGATCCGTCCATCCGCTTACCGATAGAATAATCCATCCATTTGTAATCTATTAATTAATTCATTCATCCACTGAGCTGATTTTACTGAGATTAAGTATGCAGGTGAAGCTGAACTTTTTGTTCCGATGATTTTAACATGGACATGTTACGAAATGTGTAGTCCAAGGTGTTGGATTGCTAATTGGAAGGTCGGGGTTCGATTCCCAGTACCATCAAGTTTCCGCTGCTGGGTCCCTGTGCAAGGCCCTTAACCCCCCAGTTGCTCTGAATAAGGGCTTCTGCCAAATGCCGTAAATGTCGACTGTAACACCTGTCCAAGTTCTGTGAATTTACTGAATGTAGTCATAATTAGATCAGATTTTGGAGTGCTTTTGATCCAGCTGGTTCCTGCTTAATATTTAATCCCCCTCAGGATGAATTTGGGGCTTTGTGTCCCCGCTAGTAGACATTTGCTGTGTGGAAGACCATCACACAGTGCTGTAGACATCAAAACCTCCATCAGAAGAAACCTGGAATAGTAGTTATGAGCAGATTTTGTTGATGGTCCAGATTGATTTACGATGGAAATGTAATAGATTGACTTTGTGTGGTTGTTTGCGTGATTCCATTATTGTTAAATGTTGATACAGTTTGGTGAGAAAAGCTCTCTTAAAAGAGGTGTGAAAAGATCTCTGAGACAACAGTGAGGGGGGGGGGGGGGAGAGTCCTCCTCAAAAGGGACGAACAAGGCATGCATTTTTTTTTTTTTTTTCTCCAACACAAAAAGCCCAATAATTGCAGAGTAAATATTTCGGTGATCCTCCAGCTGCTCCCAGCAAATTCTCATCCTGGAGAAAGTTAGAAAGTTATATGATGATGACTGATGGTGGTGGCAGAAATGACTACGACTGGTGGTAATTAATAACGTTGACTAATTATTAAAACATAACGATGATTACTAGTATGGTGACGATAATGACTGCCACTGATGTCATGACTAATGTCTCTGATGCTGACAATACCGGTTGTCTTTGATGATGATGATGATGATGATGGAAAGTGGCAGCTCAAACTAATCAGGCTCTGGGTTGATTGGATGGTTGAAGTTTTAAGCAAATATGTGGCTTTTGGACCCCTGAGCAAGGCCCCCAGCACCATGTCATTGTGCTGCAGTGTTTAAGTAACAAATGAAGTCATCTTCCTCTTCAGTGACGAGTGATAATGACGGTGGCTGTATTTCTTCTTCTTTTGTTTGTTCCCTTCAGTCGTCGCCACAGCGAATCATCTGCCTTCACCTCGTCCTGTCCTCGGTATCCTCTTCACTCACACCCGCTAACTTCATGTCCTGATTTAACTTTCCGTTTGAAAGTATGTTGTCATTAGTATGGATACAGGTAGTATAAACGAAATTTGGACGCACTACATCCACCATTTTGATATTGTCACATGACATGCGACTAATAATGTGAACGTGTAACAAGAAAAGAGGTGAAAACTGCCTAAAGCACTTTTCACATCTATTTTACTACCGATTTATCTATCTGCCCATCCACAATCTCTTTCACTTATATATTTAGCTATCTATCTGTCCGTCCATCCATCTATCCAGCTGTTAACCTATCAGTCATTTTTGTCCAGCATTTTATTTATCCATCCATCCATTTATTTATCCATCCATCCATCCATCCATCCATCCATCCATCCAACCATCCAGCTATTCACTTAATCCACAGTTTTGTTTACTTAACCTTCCAGTAATGGATTCCATCTAACCATCTATATATCACATCCATGTCCCCTTCTCTTTGTCCTTCCTCTTTGTCTCCTGCCTCAATCTGTCCTTTCTGACTTTGTCCCCAGAACGTCCAACACGATCCGTTCCTCTGATGCGCTCGTTCCTAATCCTGTCCAACCTGGTCATTTTCAAAAAGAACCTAAACATCCTCAGCTCTGCTACCTTCTCCTTCCCTCTACCTCTTCTGCGAGAAAATCTGGTATTCTGCACATCACTCCTGACACGTTTCTCCACCCATTCCAACCCGCCCCCACTTGCTTCTTCACCTCTTTTCTACATTCTGCGTTGCCTTGGCCTGTTGACCCTGAGTACCTAAACTTCTGTACCTTCTTCACATCTTCACCCTACAATCTCACTGTTCCACTTTTCTTTCTTTCGTTCACACAACGCTGGAGAAAAAACCTGGAAAAAACCTCCATTTCTCCAGGTTCCTCATGCTCTCTACAGATCATCTGCATACATCTGACAGTGGCTGTACTAATGATTATTACTGTTACTGAGTTACTTTAATTATTACTCACACCTGCCTAATGTTTAGCAATCGATCTCAGTCTCTGCATAACCCCCCCCCCACACCCCTCCGTTTTATATTCTGCTGTTTAATTAAACCATTTCCAGATGTTTACCAGCTACGTTTACAGCGAAGGTCATTTTATTACCTCTCAGCTATCAAAACGAAAGCATTTCAGTCATTGATGTGGCGCGATGGAGATAAGCTGGATAAAACTGGAAAGTAGGTGGATGAAGTGGGGTAAGAAGGGGAACGTTTTATCCTGTGTATGAAAATAGAACAGCAGACGCAGGCTTTGTGCTGTGTGCCTTTTAAAAGATGCCCCTTTAGGATCGTCCTCGGTGATGTAACAGAGAGAGAAAAATGCAAAGCCTATTTATTGTCCGCTCGAGCTCAGGAAATAATCTGTAATGTAAATATTTAGTTTCAGTATTAATTTCTATTAAAATAACCTGATTAGACTTGTTTTTTTTCGTTAGGTTGAATATTCTCTAATATTTTAGCTTCTAGCATGTAGGTCGCTATAGAGCCAGAAAAATGGGGCAAACCTGACTCATCACTGCTGTCGAACACCAGCCAATCGAATCGTCTGAGCTTATCAGCAGGGATGAGAAGTGAGACATCACAAACGGCGACTAGCACCTTTCACCAGGTTGTGCTTAGGAAAAAAAGAGGGTTTGAGGGGTTTTGCTGCTTTAACGTGTCAGTCGAATTTCTAACCTCTTTTTTTATGAAGAAAGGTTTTTGGATCCACAGGGTGTAACTGACACTAACAAGTCTAGCTAAAGTTGTTGTTATGGCTTGATGATGATTACACTGATGACCATCACCGATCAGGACACTGATGATAACAATGACTACGACTATTGATGAAAATAATGATGATTAGAATTCCCAGCACCACCGAGTCGCCACTGTTGGGCCCCTGAGCAAGACCCTTAACCCCCCAATTGATTAGTTGTATGAAAAAGATAAATGCTCTGTCAAATGCCGTAACATACATACAACATACAAATGCACATAACAGCAATGACTAATAATTATGCTGATGACAAAAAATGACGATAACTAATAGTTAAGATATGGACAATAATGACCATTTAATAATTACGATGAGGACAATAATGACAATAATTAATAATTACGATAAGGACAATAATGACATAACTAATAGTTACTATGAGGACAATAATGACAGACTAATAGTTACGATGAGGACAATAATGACAATAATAGTTTGATGAGGACACAGTAATGACAATAACTAATAGTTTGATGAGGACAATAATGACAATAATTAATAGTTATGATGAGGACAATAATGACAATAACTAATAGTTACGATGAGGACAATAATGACTATAACTAATAGTTATGATGAGGACAATAATGACAATAGCTAATAGTTATGGATGAGGACAATAATGACAGACTAATAGTTAAGATGAGGACAATAATGACTATAAGTAATAGTTATGATGAGGACAATAATTAATAGTTAAGATGAGGACAACAATAACTAATAGTTACCATGAGGACAATAATGACTATAACTAATAGTTTGATGAGGACAATAATGACAATAATTAATAGTTTTAATGAGGACAATAATGACAATAGCATAATGTAGTTAGGATGAGGACAATAATGACAATACTAATAGTTTGATGAGGACAATAATGACAATGACAATAATTAATAGTTTGATGAGGACAATAATGACAATAACTAATAGTTACGATACGGACAACAATAATGACTAATAGTTACCATGAGGACGATAATGACTATAACTAATAGTTAAGATGATGACAATAATGACTATAACTAATAGTGTTAAGATGTGACAATAATGGACAATAATGACTATAATAATAGTTAAGATGAGGACAATAATACTATAACTAATAGATTAGGACAATTAAGATAAGGACAATAAGACAATAATGACTATAACTAATAATTAAGATAAGGACAATAATGACTATAACTAATAGTTAAGATGATGAACAATAATGACTATAACTATATAGATTAAGATAACTATGATGACAATAATGACTATAACTAATAGTTAAGATGATGGAACAATAATGACTATAACTAATAGTTAAGATAAGGACAATAATGACTATAACTAATAGTTAAGATAAGGACAATAATACTAATAATAGACTAACTAATAATATTAAGATAAGGACAATAATGACTATAACTAATAGTTTAAGATGAGGACAATAATGACTATAACTAATAGTTAAGATGAGGACAATAATGACTATACTAATAGTTAAGAGATGAGGACAATAATGACTATAACGACAATAGTTAAGATAAGGACAATAATGACTATAACTAATAGTTAAGATAAGGACAATAATGACTATGACTAATACTAAGATAAGGACTAGTTAAGATAAGGACAATAATGACTATAACTAATAGTTAAGATGAGGACAATAATGACATATGACAATAGGTATAACTAATGATAAAGTTAAGATAAGATGAGGACAATAATGACTATAACTAATAGTTAAGATAAGGACAATACTGACTATAACTATATTTTAAGATGAGGCAATACTATAACTAATAGTTAAGATAAGGACAATAATGACTATAACTAATAGTTAAGATAAGGACAATAATGACTATAACAATAGTTAAGATAAGCTAAACTAGTTAAGATAGGACAATAATGACTATACACTAATAGTTAAGATAAGGACAATAATGACTATAACTAATAGTTAAGATGAAGGACAATAATGACTATAACTAATATAGTTAAGATGAGGACAATAATGACTATAACTAATAGTTAAGATGAGGACAATAATGACTATAACTAATAGTTAAGATGAGGACAATAATGACTATAACTAATAATAAATAAGATGAGGACAATAATGACATAATAATAGTTATAATGACATAATAATGGAACAATAATGACTATAACTAATAGTTAAGATAAGGAGACAATAATGACACTATAAGATAGGACATACTAATATAGTTAAGATGATAAGACAATAATGACTATACTATCTAATAGTTACGATGAGGACAATAATGACTATAACTAATAGTTAAGATAAGGACGACAATAATGACTATAACTAATAGTTAAGTTAAGGACAATAAGATAAACGAATAGTAAGATAGGACAATAATGACTATATAACTAATAGGTTTAAGATAAGGACAATAATGACTTAACTAATATTAGATGAAGATGAAGGACAATAATGACTATAACTAATAGTTAAGATAAGGACAATAATGACTATAAATAACAATAATAGACAATTTAAGATAAGGACAATACTGACTATAAACTAATAGTTAAGATAAGGACAATAATGACCATTTAATAGTTACGATGAGGACAATAATGACAATAATTAATAGTTACGATGAGGACAATAATGACTAATAACTAATAGACAATTAATAATAGATTAAGAGACAATAATGACTATAACTAATAGTTAAGATAGACTAATGAGTAATAAGATGAGGAAAATAATGACTATAACTAATAGTTAACAGATGAGGACAATAATGACTATAAACTAATAATTAAGTTAAGATGAGGACAATAATGACTATAATAATAGTTAAGATAAGGACAATAATGGACTATAACTAATAGTTACGATAAGATGAGGACAATAATAGTAGACTGACAATAATGACAATAACTAATAGTTAAGATGAGGACAATAATGACTAATAAGTAATAGTTAAGATGAGGACAATAATGACAATAACTACAAAGACAATAATGACTATAAGTAATAGTTAAGATGATGACAATAATGACTATAACTAATAGTTAAGATGAGGACAATAATGACTATAACTAATAGTTAAGATGAGGACATATAATAATAGTTAAGAAAGGACTATAACTAATAGTTAAGATGAGGACAATAATGACTATAACTAATAGTTAAGATGAGGACAATAATGACTATAACTAATAGTTAAGATGAGGACAATAATGACTATAACTAATAGTTAAGATGAGGACAATAATGACTATAACTAATAGTTCAACGATTAATACGAATGAAGGACATAAATGCTAAAATGACTATGACTATAATACTAATAGTTAAGATGAGGACAATAATGACTATAACTAATAGTTAAGATGAGGACAATAATGACTATAACTAAGAGAGAACAATAATGGACTATAATAATAATTAAGATGAGGACAATAATGACTATAACTAATAGTTAAGATGAGGACAATAATGACTATAACTAATAGTTAAGATGAGGACAATAATGACTATAACTAATAGTTAAGATGAGGACAATAATGACTATAACTAATAGTTAAGATAAGACAATAATGACTATAACTAATAGTTAGAGATAAGACAATAAGATAAAATAGTTAGATTGAGGACAATAATGACTATAAGTAATAGTTAAGATGAGGACAATAATGACTATAAGTAATAGGACATAATAATAAGATGATGACAATAATGACTATAACTAATAGTTAAGATGAGGACAATAATGACTATAAGTAATAGTTAAGATGAGGACAATAATGACTATAAGTAATAGTTAAGATGAGGACAATAATGACTATAACTAATAGTTAAGATGAGGACAATGACTCGCGAATGATAAGCCTGACTAATAATTATGATTTACAATAATGGCAAAGACTAATTCTTATGATGAGCACAATAATCGACTGATGATGATGATGATGATGATGATGATGATGATGATGAAAGACAAACTGACTTGTATCACGTGTGGAACTTTTATTAAGGTAATAAATATCTCATGTGATATTTGCCGGTTAACTCCTGCTGCTGATCTGTGAGGTGACGTCAGGTTTTCAGCATAACGAGGTGACGATTAACGAATCCGGTAATTATTGAGATTTTGACTGATTTGATCTCAGTTGAAGTAATCAGAGTTTTTTATTTTTTTTTATTTTCCTGACTGAAATCCGAATCGGCCGCTTGAGTTAAAGTGTTTGTCCTTAAGTACCGCTCAAGGTCTTGTTGTGATGTGAGGAGTTTTTTTATAGTCTCTTACGCACAAGACATTTTTCCCCTAAGGACTTAATGATAGCCTGGTGTTTTTCCATTCTAATCTCTGTGTCTCGCTCCCTCTCTCTCTCTCTCTCTCTCTCTCTCTCTCTCTCCCTCTCTCTCTCCCTCTCTCTCTCTCTCTCTTTCCATCTCTCTCTTTCCTTTTCCATCTTGCTCTCTCTCTCTCTCTCTCTCTCTCTCTCTCCCTCTCTCTCTCTTTCTCTTTTCCTTTTCCATCTTTCTCTTTCTCTCCATCTCTCTCTCTTTCTTTCTTTTCCATCTTCTCTCTCTCTCTCTCTCTCTCTCTCTCTTTCCATCTCTCTCTTTTTTTCTTTCATTTTCTCTCTCTCTCTCTCTCTGTCTCTTTCCCTTTCCATCTTCACTCCATCTCTCTCTTTCCCTTTTCTCCTCTCTTTCCTTTTCATCTTCCTCTTTTCTATCTTTCTCTTTCCTTTTCCATCTTTCTCTCTCTCTCTCTCTCTCTCTCTCACTCTGTTTTCAATTCTCACTTTCCATCTTTCTCTCTCTCTCTCTCTCTCTCTCTCTCTCTCTCTCTCTCTCTCTCTCTGGTTTTTTTTTTTTCACTCTCTCTCTCTTTCTCTCTCTCTCACTTTCCATCTCTCTCTCTCTCTCTCTCTGTCTCAGGGGTGTGTGGTTGCTGCTGTGGGGCTTTTAGGCCCCGGTACAAGAGGCTTGTTGACAACATATTTCCTGAAGATCCAGAGGTGAGAGACGACCCTGCATCCTGTTCATCACTTCATATCCATGTTTTTTTACCCATCCTGTTCTTATACACGGAGAGAAAATCCTCTTAAACTCCCTTTACTGTGGATTCTCAGTCAGATACACTCAATAATATAGCTTTCATTTATATACAGTGGAACCTCGGCACAGGAATGCCCCAATATTTACTATAGAATTAATATGACGCATACAAACCGAACCGCCGAATACGACATCGGCGCCTGTTTTCGTTGACACATTGGTGCCATGTGACTATTAATTTCATATTTTACTTTATTAACATGTCTTTTATTGATTTAATTGTTTTTTAGTTGCAAAAAAAGATGCTGATTCTTATAATATTTTGGGCGACTGGAACGAATTATCTGCATTTGCATTATTTTTTATAGAGAAATTTGTATCATCATACAAAATTTTGTATCGAAGAACTCGCCTCCAGAACAGGTTAAATGTGAACGCAGAGGTTCTGCCGTATATGTTTCATAAAATTGGACTGGTAATTAAAAACTATATGATGATTGAAAATAGCTCAGAAACTTCAGATGTAGATGTTTCATCCCTGATGGCGTGCCACTGTAGCTTTAAAAAAAACCCTTGCTCTGTCCTTGTTTGTATCTCTTTGCTTTGTCATCGTTTCTCAGTGATTAATTAGTGTGTGTGTGTGTGTGTGTTGGTGTATAGGACGGGTTGGTGAAAGCCAACATGGAGAAGCTGACGTTCTACGCTTTGTCTGCTCCAGAAAAGCTGGACCGGATCGGAGCCTACCTGTCTGAGAGACTGTGCCGCGATGTGGCCAGACACCGATACGGGTAAGAGAAAGAAATCATTTCCTTGATTGGTTTCTTCATTCTGATATTTTATTCTCTTCCTTTTCCTTCCTTGTCCTCTTTGTCCTTCGCTCTGTCGCCTCCGTCAGGTACGTGTGCATCGCCATGGAGGCTCTGGATCAGCTCCTGATGGCGTGCCACTGTCAGAGCATCAACCTGTTCGTGGAGAGTTTTTTAAAGATGGTGCGCAAACTGCTGGAGGCCGACAAGCCCAACCTGCAGATACTAGGAACCAATTCGGTACGTGCTGTTTATGCTGTTTAACAAATTCCAAAATTATTGGCACCCTAACGTAGTGCAGTATACCGGTTTATACCGGATACCAGTGTTTATTTTTGTTATGATTGTCAGTTTGTAGTTATTTAAGGAACAGTTTTGCCAGTCGGGTGCCAATAATTTTACCACTTTTGTTAAATTATTAGAATTTCAGTATGACAACAATGAAAAATTTATCAAAGTTAAAAAAGTTATAGTTTTTTTTTAAAGACACATGATTAGTTACCTTCATTGTGGACCTTTTTTTTCTAAACAATTATTTTGAAGCCTTCATTTACAATCAGGGTGCCAATAATTTTGGATCTGAGCAGACGTATTTCCAGACTGGTTTCAGGATCGGTACTCGGATAGCAACACACTTAAGCTTTAAGTGATAAACTTGATTAGCTGGAAATCTAATTAAAGAGAACAAATGAAAGTAACAGAAACAAATGAATAATTAACTAAATGTCTTTTGTGTCTGCAGAGGGTTTTTTTTCCATCTTTAGTGTCTTTTCATTTACTTCCTTTAGACTTGAAATCTGGACCTCAGGGGAGCTGATTCTTCATTAGATCCGTTCAGGGAGAAAATGTCACCTCATTAAATTTTAATCTCTGACATTTCTTACATTATGGAGCCTTCACATGTCTCAGTTTATAGAGTCAAAGCACAGATGATATAGAGCTTCTCTTGCTCAGGGGTCCCTACGGTGGTAGCTTGGCGGTGCAGGGGTCTGAACCCCTGACCTTCTGATCAGTAAACCATGTGAGTGTTTATTGTTAAACTCTTCTCTACATTTCTCAGTTTGTCAAATTCGCCAACATCGAAGAGGACACGCCTTCCTACCATCGCAGTTACGACTTCTTCGTGTCTCGTTTTAGTGAGATGTGTCACTCCAACTTTGAAGACCCGGATGTTCGCACCAGGTGAGAATGTAGAGGGTTGAGGGTTAAGGGCCTTGCTTAGGGGCCCAGCAGTGGCATCCTTATAGTGATGGGAATTGAACCCATGGTCTTCTTATAATCAGTCCAACACCTTAACCACCGAGCTACCACTTTCCTAAAACATGTTTCGTTGCCATCAGAAAATAATAATTAAAGAGTAACAAACTATCAAGTTATTTTTCCAAGAAATCTTATCCGAATCCCAGCCTGAATGAGGACTGACGTCTTTCTGGTCATTTTTGTCCTCCTGAATGTCTCTGTTTGTCAGAATCCGCATGGCTGGTATAAAAGGACTACAGGGAGTGGTGAGGAAGACGGTCAACGATGAACTGCAAGCGAACATCTGGGATCCTCAGCACATGGACAAGATTGTACCGTCTCTGCTGTTTAACCTGCAGTCTGGAGAAGGTACAGAAAGGTGAGAACATCTCCAGGGTTTAAGTTCTTCCCTAAAGCTCACTTGTGTATGAATCTTATTCATACCAGATTCTGCTAACGTTGTAGTTTCCAGAGAACGTGCTGCTCAGTTTTGTG